>OZ038507.1:36564196-36581696 GCA_964036315.1 Acanthosepion esculentum | reverse complement strand
GTCTGTCGTATTCAATTAAATGTACGCACGCACACACACACACACACACACACACACACACACACACACACACACACACACACACACATATATATATATATATATATATGATGAAAATATGTGTTTAGGGTATAATATATTTATTGGTAGAAGTGCTCAGTATCAGAGATATACACTTATAAGCTACCGTACAACAAAAACGTAAAAACAAACGTAGGAAAAATGAACATTAAACTTATACACAAACATTCCGCGCATGAAGCACTCTTCAAAAGATATTTAACAGAAACACGGTCAAAATCAGTTACAGTTGCATCGACAAACCAGCCTCTCGTAGGCTAGATTCTTCCTTTTGATGCTTCATAAACAACAGAACATCATTCCTTTTAAAATTGACAAATTCATCTTTTTATAAATGAAGAATTAACAATGTTTTCTCTTCTTTTCTACAGTTTGCGTTCATCTTTGTTCGCACGTGTTTACATCGCTTGGGTTATTGCTTTTCTAACGGCGCCCATTTTGTCTTATATATATATATATATATATATATATATATATATATATATATATATTTTATATATATATATCATATTTTATATATATATATATATATCATATTTTATATATATATATATATTATATTTTACATATATATATATATATATATTCCAACGGCGCCCATTTTGTCTGATATAAATATATATATATATATATATATAAAAATATATATATATATATATATATATATATATATATATATATATAAAATATATATATAAATATATATATATATATATATATATATATATATATATATATAGAGAGAGAGAGAGAGAGAGAGAGAGAGAGTTGTATATTTAGGCAGCAATCCTTCGTTTATGCATGTTTCATTAAAAACAACAGACAAGGTACTACGATTGAGCTTTTTATTTAGTTTTTCTTGTGTTCGAACAAGAGCTTTCTTTACAGGACAAAGGGTGTGTAAGAACTGCCTAAATGTTTTATGTTTCCGAGCGTTTTCGGCTATACCTTTAGCCATTATCAAGGATGATTCGATTTTTCGGCTTAATTGAGTGTTTACATTATGCGTATGTCTTAGAGTGTAGTATAGATGTTTTTAATTTCCGAATACGGTTAGCACGTTGTGGCTTCGTTAGAACACAAGAAAAATTAAATAAAAGTAGTACCTTGTCTGTCGTTTTTAATGAAACATATATATATATATATATATATATATATATATATATATATATATATATATATATATATATATATATACAGAATATATATATATATACAGAAATATAGTCTTACAGTGTGCTATATTTATGGGGTAAAGTACTCAATATCAGAGATAGAGCGTGTGAATATAAAAGTGGACATGGAAGTCAGCACTTAGAGGCGACAGTCTGTTTCATGCTAGTGCAATCGTCAGGCGACGATATATATATGTTTGTATGTGTGTGTGTGTGTGTGTGTGTGTGTGTGTGTGTGTTTTCTGCGTGGAGAAATGGATAGCGGCTTGTAGTGAGGAATCAGAGAGGCGTGTTCGAATTCCAGTCAAATCTATTTCATTCACTTACGTGCTAATACCCTTGGGAAAGGTATGAATCCTCTTCTTCCCCCCACCCCACCCCTGCTATGGGTAAATAGCACTGGCTGGATTTTATAGCCTTGGATGGCAACTGGTCTAGGAAAAGGACAACTCCGAATTCAAAACCTTTGGAGGGTCGTTTGGTGACTTTGTGGTACGTAGTTTTTTTTACCTCTCTCTCTCTCTCTCTCTCTCTCTCTATCTATCTATCTATATATATATATATATATATATATATATATATGTAAAAAAATTTTGTGAGAAAGATTCTGTACAAAAACGTATTGTATAGACTAAAATGTGGATTGGAAAAAAAGGCACCTAACATTTAATATAGTGATATTTTTTTATAATATGAATTTTTACAGAGAAGAAAACTTTTGTTACTTAAATTTGGATTTTCAATGTTTTTTCTCAGAAAAATACTTTGTTATTTTCCTTTTTTTGAAAAACTTTTTTCTTTAACTTGTTTCGCTTAGCTTTACAAAAAGTTTTTAACTGTTTCTCTCTCCACGTGTTGATGCTTATGTTTTGTACCAATGAAAAAAATAATTGCCAATATAAGTCATTTATTGTCAGGGTAATTTGGTAGAATCTATTTATGCAATGAATGAAGTATGCGTTTGAACTTGTTGATGAAAAATGTTTCTTTATTAATCCGTCTTTGTTCAGTGGTTCTTTAGTCACAGTGGTAGGATGGGGAGACACTAAAATTTGGCAGATTTTGGCTTCCGCATTCCTCTATATGTCGGCTAAGGGGCTTTTTTCTGGTGTGGAGTTCCCTAATTTGTTGGCGATGAACTGTCATCCTTTGCTGGAGTGACTGGCCGGTTTATATATATATATATATATATATATATATATATATATATATATATATATATATATATATATATATCGTATATGCTTCAGTTGCTTCCTTATTCTGTCTTCCTCTGTTTATACTTATAATTATTTATTATGTTCTTTACATTTGCTGCTATTATTTTATCTTAGCATTCTTCGTTACATATTCTTAAAGTGAAATAGCAAATGAATTTGAATTCTAGTTGCTTTATTTTGGGTATACAGTAATATTAAATATCAACAAAATTGTGGAGATTTATTAAAGCATATCCTAGTATTTATATATAAATTATACACAATTATTAGGGTACATCGTACAGGATAAAATAGTTACGATGTACCAAAGTGTTATGGGTCCTTACCTATAACTACAGAATGAACTCTTCCTATCACTATGTATACTATGCCTCTCAAGAGAGAGAGAGAGAGAGAGAGTCGAATCGAGTCGATAGTAGTTCACTCCAAACCAAACTGACAGTCATACTAATACCTTCCACGTCTTGTATTATTATTCCGTGTAATATATCTTCGTTATTTCTACTTTTGTGTTCGTGTTGTTCTTCCTTGGTCCTACTCTGGACCATAACACAAAGAAAACTTATTTTACTGAACATTTAGGATTAATGATACATGCAGGAATAAATTATTTACGATACAAAAAAATCATTGTGACCGTAACCCTATCTGGTAGGCCTAAAATCTCATGGTACCCTTGGCTAACTTTAACGGTACAGCCTGCCTCCCGGAGACTAGATTATTTCTTTCTGTTGCTACATGTTTACATCGCTGGGGTTATTGCTTTTCCAACGGCATCCTTTTTTGTCTGATATATATACCTATACTCTTTATACTTCAGTTGTGTTCCCTATTCCGTCTACCTTTGTTTATTTATTTATTTGTTTATTTATACTTATTTTTATTTACTGGTATTATAATTATCTTATAATTCTCCTCTACATATTCTTAAAATATTTTGAAACAATAGTACGGCATCTAAGAGTTCGTATCAGATATTTTAATTAATGGGGTTCAACCAGTTTTAACAAGAACGGTAAAATTGTGCATATATATATATATATATATGTGTGTGTGTGTGTGTGTGTGTGCGTATATATATATATATATATATATATATATATATATATATATATATATATATATATATAGTGTATGTTCTATGAGTGTAGGTGGCAGTGGGTAGAAGTAGTATCATTGTTACTCGGCTGCTGCCCTTATTATTAAAATGGACGGGCAACACTGGTCTTCACCCATCCCCTAAATGTCCACGCCAAACCAAACCCTGTAAACCGCTTAAGCAGGCGGGCTAAATCACGTGAAATTATCATTGAAAGGCGCAGCACTCTTCTGTGCACTGCTAGTACCGGAGAGGTATAACTCCGTGATAATAAAACCTGAGGGGTGTTGTTCATTGTGTTCGTGGCAAATATTTGCACCAACTCCTTGTTATCAGCAGTTTCAATAAGTGTGGCTGGTTCTACGCAAGCCTTCACCACTTGCTCGGTCCTTGTTAGGCCAGAAATAAGGACACAAAGAAAGGAATTGTGCTAAACAAATATATTAACAGAAACAGTATTACAAACGTATACAAACGAGTGTGTTACATCAAGAATGTTCGGTCCGACTGTTGGGAACTTCCCTCTCGAAAAGGCAGTACCTGCTCCTATTTATAGCTGGGGGAGTCCATTCGTGCGGGGTTAAATTGCCATGACATCACTCTAAATTTGTGTGGATATTCTGAAGTTCAGTTCTGTGATCCTTCTTTGCTGTTCCACCTGAGCAACAAGTCCACTGGCGAGAGAGTTTAGGCAACGGAAACAGGTACAGGATTAAAAACTGAACTGAAAGACACTCATACGTTGAAAATGACGGGAGAGTTCATCATCATCATCATCATCATCATCATCATCATCTATCTATCTATCTATCTATCTATCTATCTCTCTCTCTCTCTCTCTCTCTCTCTCTATATATATATATATATATATATATGCGTACATTTCGGCAGCATATTTTCATTAAGGCAGGATTCGTTAAATAATTTAGACATATTCTGCCTACTTATTCTCGATAGGATTCTTTCATACTCACGAATGAGCTTTTAGTGTGGTTATTAAAAGATGAGAGGAAAACGCTGTGTTGATTCATAATGCATTTATTACCGAGTACTTTCGGCATAGCATAATGTCATCAACAGTGTATTGTTAATTATAGGATAAGTATTCTAGTGTTCTAAGTTGTGGAAGACAAAATTTGTTGTCATGCTGTGGCTAGCGAGCACCAATTAAGGGGAGGTAACTAGGTACTGTCATTGCAGATTTTCCGACGTGAGTAGAGGAAAAATAGAGGAAAGAACTATTAGTACGAACACTAACATTTAGCGACTATCTATTGTATACATTTTAAAATGCTTGTGGAGTATTCGTAGTTAATTTTATTAAGGTTTGGTTTCAATTTTTTTTATATAAATAGTTTCAAGGATTTTTTGTTTGTGTTTATTCTTTTCTTGGAAAAGTATGGAAATGTTTTCAGCTAGGATTTTCCTGAATTGCGAATGTGGACAGGTACGCCGTTGTAAATGCTTAGAAATGTTGGGGGTGTTATTCAAATGAAGACTTAGCCTACGTGAAAGTGTTGTTGTCGTGTGTCCAACATAGATGTTATTTTTAACGTTGAAGATACAATCTCTCAGAGGACATTTAAATTTATAAACAATGTTGGTTTTCTGCAACACGTTAGTGGGCAGGGAAGCGTCGTTATGGGTGATTTTATTAGATATACTGAATTTAATGTAGTATATAATTAATTTTATTTTTACTAGGATCTGTAAATGTAGGCTGTATAGTTTTTTTTATTAATTTTTAAGTATATTTTCATCTTATGTATGCTTAGTATAGGAAATTGATATGTTTAGGGTTAGTAATATATATATATATATATATATATATATATATATATATATATATATATATATATATATATATATATATATAGTACAGGTAATCGATCCGTTGGTATATAATCCGGTTGGATCCTCGTAATATTAATTATTAAAACTCATCCACAGAGAGTTCGATGTTTTTATTTTAACAGAGCATTTGTATTTTACATATTTTTTTTACCTCGCGTGTTGTATTATTGTAAGAAATTTTATTTTACCCCACCAGTTTAAGGATTAGGGTTGCGGGGGTTTGTAGAAGGCACTCTGTGGAAACTGTATTCTCTGAGTAAAACCTCTGAGTAATTAATGTGGGATTCTATTTATTTTAAAATTTAACTCCGATTTATGCCTGTCGTGTTGGTACACACACACACACACATATATACAGTGTAACCCGGATATAAGAAACCCGGATATAAGAGACCCGGATATAAGATACACCCGGACATAAGAGAGAGATTTCATCTGGTCCCAAATTAATCGACAAACCCGGATATAAGAGAGATTTTCCTCCGGTCACGACAACTCTCTTATATCCGGGTTACACTGTATATATATATGGGACAATAAAAATTATGGAGATTTTTATAATCCTTAGCTACTACAAAACGGAAAAATGTTTGGATGCTGCAAAAACTTAATAAAATGAATTCAATTTTCCTTGACGGCCGCATTTAATGAATATATATATATATATATATATATATATATATATATATATATATATATATATATATGTATATGTATATATCTCAATTCTAGCCGTTATCCATTACTCCACCGTGCCTCCACCGTGCCTCCACCGTGTCGATTCCATTACATTCATTTACGTGCTAATACCCTTGGTAAAGGTGTGAATCCTCTTCTTCTCCCTCCAACTATGGGTAAATAGCAGGGCAGACTGGGTTCTATACCCTTGGATGGCAACTGGTATAGGAGAAGGTCACCTCTGAATTCAAAACCTACCGAGGGTCGTTTGGGGACCTTGTGACATTCGTTGCACCAGGTCCCTGTATTCGTCCCTCCAAAAAGTGTGGATGGCTCTGCACAAATACTTCACCACTATAATCAAATCTCATGTGTCGGTGTCGGACTTTCAATTTCTAGGAACTGATCTGCCTGACCCTCATACGTCGAATTCGACGGGAGAGTCGATCATATATATATATATATTAATGAAAATTCTGATCGAAAACATAAGAATTCTATATAAATCACATTATCAGAAACATCTTGCTATTCGAGAGGCCCTATATATCAAACAATTCTCTCCTAACATCAACCTTACAGTAATAGGGAAAATAGAGTGTTGAAAATTAAAAAAGATGCTCTTGCGAATTCCAGCCTCGCGCAGCACGTCAGAGCTTGGAATGAACAGTCCTTTTTCCAAAAACAACACAAATATAATTTACAACGAAACTTTCGAAAAATGAGGAAAAAATAACAACACCAGAAACAAAACACCCGAGAAATGGCTATAGAAGTGACCGAAATTCTGGTCAATTTGTATATTCCTTAACTCCTACAATCCTACAAAATGGAAACATGTTAGGATGCTGTAAAAAGTTAAAAGAAAAAATTCAATTTTCCTTTTCGGCCATATTGAATGAAAGATGTTTGAAAGAAAAGTTGCTTCCGAATATACATTAATTCTATAACTGCAGAATAAAGAACGAATGTCCCTGAAACGATAATTGTTTACAAAACAAAGTAATATACCAAGCCACGATAAAATCACCAGATAATGAAGAAAAAGTACACATAGGAGTAACTGAAGGGCCCTGGAAACAAAGAAATTATGCACACAAAACATCACAAATAGTAAATATGCGAACAGCACTATGCTTTCTAAGTATATTTGGGAAATTGAAAACAAAACGCACATCACACCAAAAATATCTTGGAAAGTAAGGAAAAACTCATCAACCTACAACAACCAATCAAAAACTTGAAAACTTTGCTTGGAGGAAAAATAGCTATCATTACCTTCCCAGACCAAAATAAATCATTAAATAAAAGATCCGAGCTCATCTCAAAATGCAGGCATGAAAAAAAAATTTCACTACGTTACTTAAAAACCGAAAACTGAAAAAAATAAAATAAAAAAATATAATAAGTAAATAAACAAAATGACAATAAAATAAGTAAAATTAATGAACCCTCCAAAATTACCAAATCACATTCGTTATAATAGAAGAAATAGATTAATAAATAAAAAAAATTAAAAAATCAATGAACCCAAAAAAATAAAGTAAATAATAAACAAATTAACAAACCATTATGACCAAAATATTAGTTAGACGAAAAAATCAAACCAAATATCGAACGAAAAACATAGCTATAACTGTTATATAACGATAAAAAATACTACGTTACTTAAAAATCGAAAACCGAAAAGAGTAAATAAAAATATACAGTATAATAAATAAATAATAATAAACAAGTAAAATAAATTAATCTAAATTCATCCAAACAAATAAATAAACAAAGAAACCGATCCCGAAAAATTAACCGTTAGAAAAAACAAATAAAGATAATCAATCCAAATAAATACATGAAGAAATTAAACAAATTAAAAACTGCTCCCACCAAAATAATAGGTTAAATAAACTACAACAATCAACTCCAAAATTGAATAAATAGCTTTAATTATCTTCCCAAACGAAACCAAAACTATTAAATAAGCAAATTATTACTACGTTAATAAAAACATCGATTAAAATAAAAAAAATGTTCTATAAGATAAGAAAAAAAATTAATGAAAAGCAAAAGAATGTAACCCATATAAATAAATAAACAAATAAACGACTTCCGGTAAAATAACCGCCAAAATAGACTACCCACAATGCACCACAAACCTGTATATATAAATAGCCGAGAAAAATAACAGCACTCATGAAACAGACTGTCGCCTCTAAGTGTTAACTTCTTTTTTCACTTTTATATTTACAAACTCCCTGCATCTGATATTTCGTACTTTATCCCATAAATATAGCACACCTTAAGACTATATTTCTTCATCTTTAAATATATATATATATATATATATATATATAGGGATATATATATATATATATATATATATATATATATATATATAGGGATATATATATATATATATATATATATGTATATATATATATATATATATATATATATATATATATATATATGGTGAACTAAAAGTAGGTGGAGAGTAGGTTGAATAGGGTTTGTGTTAAGGTTATATATATTTTGGCATACCACATATATATATATGGTGTACCAAAATGTGTGTCGAAGCGTGGAAGCTAGATTTCAAAGCTGTGTAAATTGTAATGGACAGTAGTTTGAACACCTGGGTTGATAAAATGTTCAGGGCTTTTGTATTGTATCATTGTATCCAATCAAATTTAATTCTGTATGTAATATATGTTTATCAAAATTCAATTGTATCAGTATGTGATCTCAAAATAACCATATTCACCATATATATATATATATATATATATATATATATATATATATATATATATATATATATATATATATATATAAGGTAGTAATCCGTTGGTAGAATCCAAGCGAATCCTATTGATATAATATAGAATTTGAAATATTAAATATTAAATGCTAAAACTAGCTCACAAAGAGCGCTCAATGTTTATTTTCATTAAACAGAGCAAAATAAATATTTCATACATTTCGAATTAAGATACCATTTGTGAATACCTCCACGATATAATACCCCGCATTACTTCCTGTAACTATGCCATCTTCTGCCCGTTCTTTCTCTGTGTCCCCTCTGACCATCACTAATTTTGCACAAATTTATGTCTTCCTTACCACCTCCCCGGGTTTTCCGTATTTTGTTCTCCCTTTCTTTCTTTCCCCAGCTAGCCAGTCTTCTTCAACAAACTGATACTATATAGAGTTTGAAAAATTCTGTGAACTTTAAATTTAAAATTCGCGGGTGAAAATGATCATTCACTAATGCTATCTTAATTCCAATTGTATGAATATATATATATATATATATATATATATATATATATATATTTGTGTGTGTGTGTGTTTGTTTGTTTGTGTGTGTGCGTGTGTGTGTGTGTAGTTGTGTATATACATAATATCCAACGTCGATAGGACGACTCGGAGTTTCATGGGATCTTGTAATCTTCAGGTTCTGAGTATATTCTGGCCGTTATGAGGTTCGCGTTCTCGTGGTTTTGATTTAAAATTGTGTTAAAATCTGTTTATCAAATTATTGTTGCCTAAAATATAATTAATTATTTATAATTAATACAATTCAAATTCTTAAGTTCGAAAGACGAAGAATTTAAAAAAAATTAAATTTGAAATTAAGTAAGCAACTTAAATATCAAGGGGGTTAACTCTCTTTTTTGCATAGTAACTAATCCCATTGTTATAACAATTAAAGTAAACTAGTACTCACGGTGTAAATATAAAAATAGGTTGGGTCTATATGTATGTATGTCTATTTTTTTTAATATATGTATGTATGTATGTGTCTTTTATATAAAAAGACACATTGGAAGTGATGATGTTCAAAGTCAACTTCCACCACCCGCAGATGATTTGTTATGCCACATAAGAAATGCAGATCGATGTCTGGCTTTATGGGCCACTGTCGTTCACACAACAAATGAATGCAGTGTTGGGGAGATTTAAATGATGGACTGGACATGTCAGTGATGGTCATACTCGCTTTGTTAGTCGACAGGTACTATATATATATTTATATATATATATATATATATATATATATATATATATGTGTGTGTGTGTGTGTGTGTGTATATGTATATATAAATAAAAAGAAAGAACAGTAAGATATAAAATCCGGTGTTCTTATAGATAATTTTATTTTTACACAATAGTGCTCAATGTAAATTTACAGAGCAATAATATTATAAATTAACTGATTTAAAATATGTTTTTTTTTCGCTACACAGTAATAACCATGTTTCAAAAATGAAAGCTAAAAGCTTCGAATTTTTGGACTCCAAAATTCGCTTGACGAGGAAATTGAACTAATGTCTTTAATTTAATAACAAAATTAAATTCGAAGCTTTTAGCTTCCATTTTTGAAACTTGGTTATTACTGTGTAGCGGAAAAAAAACATATTTTAAATCAGTTAATTTATAATATATATATATATATATATATAAAACTGAAAACAGAAATTGGCTAATAAATAAAAGAAACAGAAGCTTAGAGGCTTTAACTATCGTGAAACTTAATAAGAATTAAATGAAAAATAATTCAACGAAGAATCCAAAACATGAACGGTCACGATCAATGGCATTTCTGAGATGATGGGAATAGAACATAAAAAGAAGGAATAAAAAGGAGGCATAAAATTGGGATTTCTCCCTTGTGACCCTAAGTATAAACGCGGCGAAACTTCAAGAAAAATTGTTATTCTTTTATTTAAAAACAAAAACGCATGTGTTCATGTTTGGTTTAAAACGATCTTAAATCCACCGTCTTCAAAGAAGTTCATTTTAAAATCGATGAGTCAAGCAATGAAATTAAACACGTCATGTGTGAACCATTAGTGCCTGATTGTAAACATTCATCAACCCAACTCCCACATCAGAAGGGGAAAACAAATTGGCGATATTTAAAAATTCATCTCTTGAGAAATCTGGCATATATTTAGAAAACATGCAATAATTAAATGGTGTAAGTGATAAGATCGTTTAATTTTTTGTCCTCATTCCTGAAAGAGATGCGTTAACTGAATGTAACAAATCAAACTTCAGACGGCATCTCATTCTCTTCGCTATGCAGGCCCATCCTGTTACCAAAGAACTATATAAAAACAAAGAATGTTAGCCATTTGCAGATTCATTTATAGTTGCATGGAATTGTGACATGAAGTTCTGAGATGAGGTATTGAATTATTCCAATTACTATCCTCACCTTTGTATTATTCATCTCTCCAGCCCTCCTAGTGTTGTCTAAAGTTCTCAGATGAAGTATTGTCATTATTCCATGAATTATTCAGACTAGTATCCTCATCTTTGTTGTATTCAACTCTCCAGCCTTCCTAGTATTGTCTAAAGTTCTCAGATGAAGTATTGTCATTATTCCATGAATTATTCAGACTAGTATCCTCATCTTTGTTGTATTCAACACCCCAGCCTTCCTAGTGTTGTCTAAAGTTCTCATATGAAGTATTGTCATTATTCCATGAATTATTCAGACTAGTATCCTCATCTTTGTTGTATTCAACTCTCCGGCCTTCCCAGTGTTGTCTTAAGTTCTCAAATGAAGTATTGTCATTATTCCATGAATTTTTCAGACTAGTATCCTCATCTTTGTTGTATTCAACTCTCCAGCCTTCCTAGTGTTGTCTAAAGTCCTCAGATGAAGTATTGTCATTATTCCATGAATTATTCAGACTAGTATCTTCATCTTTGTTGTATTCAACTTCCAAGCCTTCCTAGTGTTGTCTAAAGTTCTCAGATGAAGTATTGTCATTATTCCATGAATTATTCAGACGAGTATCCTCACCTTTGTTGTATTCAACTCTCCGGCCTTCCCAGTGTTGTCTTAAGTTCTCAAATGAAGTATTGTCATTATTCCATGAATTTTTCAGACTAGTATCCTCATCATTATTGTATTCAACTCTCCAGCCTTCCTAGTGTTGTCTAAAGTCCTCAGATGAAGTATTGTCATTATTCCATGAATTATTCAGACTAGTATCCTCATCTTTGTTGTATTCAACTCTCCAGCCTTCCTAGTGTTGTCTAAAGTCCTCAGATGAAGTATTGTCATTATTCCATGAATTATTCAGACTAGTATCCTCATCTTTGTTGTATTCAACTCTCCGGCCTTCCCAGTGTTGTCTTAAGTTCTCAAATGAAGTATTGTCATTATTCCATGAATTTTTCAGACTAGTATCCTCATCATTATTGTATTCAACTCTCCAGCCTTCCTAGTGTTGTCTAAAGTCCTCAGATGAAGTATTGTCATTATTCCATGAATTATTCAGACTAGTATCCTCATCTTTGTTGTATTCAACTTCCAAGCCTTCCTAGTGTTGTCTAAAGTTCTCAGATGAAGTATTGTCATTATTCCATGAATTATTCAGACGAGTATCCTCACCTTTGTTGTATTCAACTCTCCGGCCTTCCCAGTGTTGTCTTAAGTTCTCAAATGAAGTATTGTCATTATTCCATGAATTTTTCAGACTAGTATCCTCATCATTATTGTATTCAACTCTCCAGCCTTCCTAGTGTTGTCTAAAGTCCTCAGATGAAGTATTGTCATTATTCCATGAATTTTTCAGACTAGTATCCTCATCTTTGTTGTATTCAACTCTCCAGCCTTCCTAGTGTTGTCTAAAGTCCTCAGATGAAGTATTGTCATTATTCCATGAATTATTCAGACTAGTATCCTCATCTTTGTTGTATTCAACTTCCAAGCCTTCCTAGTGTTGTCTAAAGTTCTCAGATGAAGTATTGTCATTATTCCATGAATTATTCAGACGAGTATCCTCACCTTTGTTGTATTCAACTCTCCGGCCTTCCCAGTGTTGTCTTAAGTTCTCAAATGAAGTATTGTCATTATTCCATGAATTTTTCAGACTAGTATCCTCATCATTATTGTATTCAACTCTCCAGCCTTCCTAGTGTTGTCTAAAGTCCTCAGATGAAGTATTGTCATTATTCCATGAATTATTCAGACTAGTATCCTCATCTTTGTTGTATTCAACTTCCAAGCCTTCCTAGTGTTGTCTAAAGTTCTCAGATGAAGTATTGTCATTATTCCATGAATTATTCAGACGAGTATCCTCATCTTTGTTGTATTCAACTCTCCGGCCTTCCCAGTGTTGTCTTAAGTTCTCAAATGAAGTATTGTCATTATTCCATGAATTTTTCAGACTAGTATCCTCATCATTATTGTATTCAACTCTCCAGCCTTCCTAGTGTTGTCTAAAGTCCTCAGATGAAGTATTGTCATTATTCCATGAATTATTCAGACTAGTATCCTCATCTTTGTTGTATTCAACTTCCAAGCCTTCCTAGTGTTGTCTAAAGTTCTCAGATGAAGTATTGTCATTATTCCATGAATTATTCAGACGAGTATCCTCACCTTTGTTGTATTCAACTCTCCGGCCTTCCCAGTGTTGTCTTAAGTTCTCAAATGAAGTATTGTCATTATTCCATGAATTTTTCAGACTAGTATCCTCATCATTATTGTATTCAACTCTCCAGCCTTGCTAGTGTTGTCTAAAGTCCTCAGATGAAGTATTGTCATTATTCCATGAATTATTCAGACTAGTATCCTCATCTTTGTTGTATTCAACTCTCCAGCCTTCCTAGTGTTGTCTAAAGTCCTCAGATGAAGTATTGTCATTATTCCATGAATTATTCACACTAGTATCCTCATCTTTGTTGTATTCAACTCTCCGGCCTTCCCAGTGTTGTCTTAAGTTCTCAAATGAAGTATTGTCATTATTCCATGAATTTTTCAGACTAGTATCCTCATCATTATTGTATTCAACTCTCCAGCCTTCCTAGTGTTGTCTAAAGTCCTCAGATGAAGTATTGTCATTATTCCATGAATTATTCAGACTAGTATCCTCATCTTTGTTGTATTCAACTTCCAAGCCTTCCTAGTGTTGTCTAAAGTTCTCAGATGAAGTATTGTCATTATTCCATGAATTATTCAGACGAGTATCCTCACCTTTGTTGTATTCAACTCTCCGGCCTTCCCAGTGTTGTCTTAAGTTCTCAAATGAAGTATTGTCATTATTCCATGAATTTTTCAGACTAGTATCCTCATCATTATTGTATTCAACTCTCCAGCCTTCCTAGTGTTGTCTAAAGTCCTCAGATGAAGTATTGTCATTATTCCATGAATTTTTCAGACTAGTATCCTCATCTTTGTTGTATTCAACTCTCCAGCCTTCCTAGTGTTGTCTAAAGTCCTCAGATGAAGTATTGTCATTATTCCATGAATTATTCAGACTAGTATCCTCATCTTTGTTGTATTCAACTTCCAAGCCTTCCTAGTGTTGTCTAAAGTTCTCAGATGAAGTATTGTCATTATTCCATGAATTATTCAGACGAGTATCCTCACCTTTGTTGTATTCAACTCTCCGGCCTTCCCAGTGTTGTCTTAAGTTCTCAAATGAAGTATTGTCATTATTCCATGAATTTTTCAGACTAGTATCCTCATCATTATTGTATTCAACTCTCCAGCCTTCCTAGTGTTGTCTAAAGTCCTCAGATGAAGTATTGTCATTATTCCATGAATTATTCAGACTAGTATCCTCATCTTTGTTGTATTCAACTTCCAAGCCTTCCTAGTGTTGTCTAAAGTTCTCAGATGAAGTATTGTCATTATTCCATGAATTATTCAGACGAGTATCCTCATCTTTGTTGTATTCAACTCTCCGGCCTTCCCAGTGTTGTCTTAAGTTCTCAAATGAAGTATTGTCATTATTCCATGAATTTTTCAGACTAGTATCCTCATCATTATTGTATTCAACTCTCCAGCCTTCCTAGTGTTGTCTAAAGTCCTCAGATGAAGTATTGTCATTATTCCATGAATTATTCAGACTAGTATCCTCATCTTTGTTGTATTCAACTTCCAAGCCTTCCTAGTGTTGTCTAAAGTTCTCAGATGAAGTATTGTCATTATTCCATGAATTATTCAGACGAGTATCCTCACCTTTGTTGTATTCAACTCTCCGGCCTTCCCAGTGTTGTCTTAAGTTCTCAAATGAAGTATTGTCATTATTCCATGAATTTTTCAGACTAGTATCCTCATCATTATTGTATTCAACTCTCCAGCCTTGCTAGTGTTGTCTAAAGTCCTCAGATGAAGTATTGTCATTATTCCATGAATTATTCAGACTAGTATCCTCATCTTTGTTGTATTCAACTCTCCAGCCTTCCTAGTGTTGTCTAAAGTCCTCAGATGAAGTATTGTCATTATTCCATGAATTATTCACACTAGTATCCTCATCTTTGTTGTATTCAACTCTCCGGCCTTCCCAGTGTTGTCTTAAGTTCTCAAATGAAGTATTGTCATTATTCCATGAATTTTTCAGACTAGTATCCTCATCATTATTGTATTCAACTCTCCAGCCTTCCTAGTGTTGTCTAAAGTCCTCAGATGAAGTATTGTCATTATTCCATGAATTATTCAGACTAGTATCCTCATCTTTGTTGTATTCAACTTCCAAGCCTTCCTAGTGTTGTCTAAAGTTCTCAGATGAAGTATTGTCATTATTCCATGAATTATTCAGACGAGTATCCTCACCTTTGTTGTATTCAACTCTCCGGCCTTCCCAGTGTTGTCTTAAGTTCTCAAATGAAGTATTGTCATTATTCCATGAATTTTTCAGACTAGTATCCTCATCATTATTGTATTCAACTCTCCAGCCTTCCTAGTGTTGTCTAAAGTCCTCAGATGAAGTATTGTCATTATTCCATGAATTTTTCAGACTAGTATCCTCATCTTTGTTGTATTCAACTCTCCAGCCTTCCTAGTGTTGTCTAAAGTCCTCAGATGAACTATTGTCATTATTCCATGAATTATTCAGACTAGTATCCTCATCTTTGTTGTATTCAACTTCCAAGCCTTCCTAGTGTTGTCTAAAGTTCTCAGATGAAGTATTGTCATTATTCCATGAATTATTCAGACGAGTATCCTCACCTTTGTTGTATTCAACTCTCCGGCCTTCCCAGTGTTGTCTTAAGTTCTCAAATGAAGTATTGTCATTATTCCATGAATTTTTCAGACTAGTATCCTCATCATTATTGTATTCAACTCTCCAGCCTTCCTAGTGTTGTCTAAAGTCCTCAGATGAAGTATTGTCATTATTCCATGAATTATTCAGACTAGTATCCTCATCTTTGTTGTATTCAACTTCCAAGCCTTCCTAGTGTTGTCTAAAGTTCTCAGATGAAGTATTGTCATTATTCCATGAATTATTCAGACGAGTATCCTCATCTTTGTTGTATTCAACTCTCCGGCCTTCCCAGTGTTGTCTTAAGTTCTCAAATGAAGTATTGTCATTATTCCAAGAATTTTTCAGACTAGTATCCTCATCATTATTGTATTCAACTCTCTAGCCTTCCTAGTGTTGTCTAAAGTCCTCAGATGAAGTATTGTCATTATTCCATGAATTATTCAGACTAGTATCCTCATCTTTGTTGTATTCAACTTCCAAGCCTTCCTAGTGTTGTCTAAAGTTCTCAGATGAAGTATTGTCATTATTCCATGAATTATTCAGACGAGTATCCTCACCTTTGTTGTATTCAACTCTCCAGCCTTCCCAGTGTTGTCTTAAGTTCTCAAATGAAGTATTGTCATTATTCCATGAATTATTCAGACTATTATCCTGATCCTTGTTGTATTTAACTCTCCGGTCTTTCTAGCGTTGTCTTATTTTCTCAGATGAAGTATTGCCAGTATTCTATGAATTATTCGAATAATTGTTCTTTTCAAAGTTCATCCTAGTTAGTGCGGCTTGAATTTCTTAGATTAAATATTTCCACAATTGTCAAGAAATAGTTATTTCCCTCTCTCATTGTGAAATATATTTTTTTTTATCTCAACTTCTGCCTTCTTTTCCACAATATCCATTTCTTCATCCTTTTCAGAATTTATTTTTTCAACCCATTTGTTTGCAACTTATTTCTAAAGGACCAACTCTCTGTTCGCCCGCTCCTGACTCCACTAAGAATTGTCAGTCACACAGTGTGGACCATATTGAACAATATTTGACTTTCAAGTCACCATTCATATTTTCTTACATCAACAACGATACATATTCGTCATTGCGGCGTGTGTAATTATCACCAGTGTCGACAATATATTCAACAAAATTGCTTTGTGTCACAAATCGTTCATCGCACGCCTGGTACAAACGATCGACGTTGGGTAGATCTGAATCCACCATAAAACCCACTACAAAAGGTAATGAGCCAACTGAAGCCGTCACCTGACGACAGTTCACTGAATAATGTCTTAAAACAAACCTATTTAAAAAAAAATAATATCTCATAATGTCCCTTCACAGTTATTCGAGCGAGAAATTAGTAGCACAGATGTTTCTTCTCATTCGACATTTGCT
>OZ038507.1:36446696-36559196 GCA_964036315.1 Acanthosepion esculentum | reverse complement strand
ATATATATATATATATATATATATATATATATATATATATATATATATACATACATATATATATATATATATATATATATATATATATATATATATATATATATATATATATATATATATATATATATATTCATTTCTTGGTTTATTAAGAAAATTATATTTTATTCTCCAATTAAAGATAGTATCAGTTAGATATTTTAGTAAATCTTTTTTAAAGGATTATCCCAATTTCATTGTGAAAGGTGTTCACTTTTGTTGATCGGCAAACGACCCTTGCTGATGGATAAGAGCGGCGTCCAAATCCCTTAGCGTTTATCATTCAGGCCCAAATCATCGAAACGACCTTGCAAGTTGAATCACCGATTACATTTAACCGGATTACAAATATTCCTGTTAATATATCTACAAGCACCCAATCTTTTAATCTGTACGAAACTTACTTAAACGTACATCGGGTGGTTTCTTTTCAATTTAAATTTGCACAGCTAAGTATTTGCTTTGGCTTACTTCTATTAACGAATTAAAGACGGTAAATCCATACGACTTTATCTGATTAGCCTTTTTGATGGGCTTGAGTGTTAAGCTGTTATGTCATTGTCGTGAATAGGGTTGATGATTTACATGTCCGTTCGGATTACTGTAGAGTTGTTTGGAAGACGTCTTCTCTAAATTCATGGCAGGAGTAAATAGGTTCGCCTATCGCCCGGTTCACACTCATCCCCGGTCTTTCGAACCCTTTATCTCTTGCTTCGTGTTTAGGGTTGGGTTTTCGCTTCTTTCTGAAGTCTACTTCAACTCTATACTTCTGACGCCTCCGCCTAAACTCTAAAATTTTATTTATTTTTTAAATTTTTCCTCAATAGGAGTAGATAGGTTCGCCTATTGCCCGGTTCACACTCATCCCCGGTCTTTCGAACGCTTCATCCCTCGCTTCCTGTTTAGGGTTTGGTTTTCGGTTCATTCTAGGGTTTTCCTCTCCACACAATAACCTTCTACTTTGAGTAGCTCTTAGGCCTTGTATTGGGTGAACATTGGTTAAAAAAAAGTTCACTCTAAGAGTGCAACTGGTAGCATGTTATCCGGCACATAAATTCAGTGAATGCATCTTCAAAGCAACTTTATTGCTAGTTTGAAACGCTTTACCAAACAATATGGACAAAACTACGCACGCTTCGTGAAAAGAGCAATATTTTTTTAATCTTTTCACTTCAAGGAAGGCGATGAAGCCACTAAGACGCAACGGGTCACTGAGCATGAAAGAGTATGAGAAAAAGAAAAAAAACACATTAATACAGGGAGAGAAGAATAAATTAACAGAAATTAAGATGACAAGAGATAACGATTGTCATTGCTTTTAAATTTTTGACGATTGAAATTAACTTGAAAGCAAGAATCCGGAAGAGAGTTCCACAAGGCAGAATTTCGAGATGGACAAGACGAAGGCATTTAAAAAGATTTGGGTTATGAGTCATCTTCACAAGTTGTAAGGTTATGGTAGTTATGGACGAATTTTTGAACCGGTTCCGTCTCTCTTATCAAATCGCGAAATGAAAGCTGTCTTGAATGTCTTATAGATCTTTTTATACTAATGCTCGTATCCCAGGGAACTCTATCCTTGAACCTACGTTGTTCTTAATTTTCATTAATGACCTTGATATCTATGCTGATGACAAAATTATTTAGTTTGATATAGTCAAATTGGCAGAATGACCTACGGTCTGTTGTTAACTGGGGCAAGGAATGACTTGTTAATTTACCCATCACCTGAAAGACCGCTTTCCTGACTGAAATTTGTTACTATAACGGCCACTCTTCTAGATCTATTTGCATTAATGTTGGTGTCTCCTATACTTGAACTTACGTTGTTGCTAATTTTCAACAAGGACGTTCCTGATGTCTTCAGCTCTCAATTCGGTATCCATGATGATGATGCAACTATTTACTCCTGTATTAATAGTAAGTCTGGTCGATTCGACGAGCTCAAATTCGCAACAGATCTCCGAAAGCAGATTTCAACCGTACTGTTAAATGGGGCAAGGAATAGCTTGTTAATTTGAAAGCCTACAAAACAAAACTTTTTTTTTTATTAATCATCTGAGAGACCCCATTTTTTTTCTTTCCATCAGCATTGATGATCCCGACCTTCAGGGGAGTTACACGTCTCACCTCTCGGGGTAACGTTTTATACTGAAATGAAGTGGAAAGATTATATTGAGTTAATTGCTAGTTCTGCTGCTAGGAACGTTGGTTCACTATGTCTTGCTAGACAAATTTCTCTCACCAGAATGGATCTTTATTTTCGAATATTGCTGCCACATCTTCTCTGGTGTTCTTGCTATAAATTTACAGATTCTTGATAAAATCCGAAGAAGAAACTGCAATGTTACTTGTACTGATCTGGCATCCTGGTTTCAGTCACTTTCCCACCCCTTTAATGTAAGTTTCCTGCACCTTTTCTATAAATACGTTCAGGGTAATTATTCTGATGACCTTTATTCTATGGTACCTAGACATTATGAATTTAAGCGAAGGACTAGATTTGCAGCTAGGTGTCGTCATTTTACAGTATAAATGGCTAGATGTAACCGTAAGTTATATACTAGCAGTTTCTTCTCTGGCACTTCTCGCTTGTGGAATTCTCTTTCAGGTTCTTGCTTACCTGCAAACTTTGATCTTCAAAACTTTAGATGCCATATCAATCGTTATCTTCTGTCTTAATTGGTGTTCCTTTATTGTTTTCTCACTTTAATAGTATGTTTTTCTCATATTTTCTAACAATCAGTACCCCATTGCGTTTTAGTGGCTTTATTGTCTTGCTCTCACACAAGGACATATACCGTCAGTCTTATTGCAAAATGATTTGTAACGTCTTTGTTAAATTTGGGATAAGTGCAATGGCTCATTTCGTAAAAGGTTTTCACATTTCAAAGAAGGTACTGAAAATAACATAGGAAAATATATTCTCTTGATTAGTTTTGCAAGGTCAATACATTCAAAGAGAGGATTTAATGATCACTCTCCTTTTAGATAAATGCATATATGAATAAAAATTCCATCTCTCTTATTATCAATAGGAGCTAAAATTAAAACGGCTATAGAGAATAATTGCGTTTGTAAATAAAACAAACTCCTAAAGGCTCACCATCTAGGAGATTTCAATTAGCTTCATCTATCGCTAAAGTATCACTGCTAGAAATGGAAGTTCAGAGGTTGATATGGAAAAGACACTTGGTAAATATGCAACTGCATTTCAGTATCTGAACCACCTTCAAAGACACTACAACCCGACTGTACACATTGTTTAACCAAATATGGTATATGCTAATGAAAGCACCTAGATGGGTGACCACTTGGGAATACCAGGTACTCGGAGTTTCAATTCCAGTTGAGTTCATTATATTCACCCTCGCGCAAATACCCTTGGTAAAAGTATGAATCCCTCTCTCTATGGGTTAATTAGTAAAAATTTTAAACTCAATATTATCTCAAAAAATTTCTTACAATCTAAAAATATTTTCTGGCTTTAAATAACTTGCAAGAGATTGATAAAGTTTAGAGAACGAATCAAATCGAGATCCAGTTGGATTCGTTTCCTTACGCGCAAATACCCACGAGAAAGATATTAATCCACCTCTTATTACCACACCTATGGGTTAATTAGTAGGACTTGTATCAGTAAAGCATTACACTCGAAAAAGTGAATTTGAAAAAGTTTCTTCTTCTTTTATCTGCCGTGTCCATTCAGGCTGTAGGCGATCATGGTCCTCCACATCGTCCTGTCCGTTATATATCTTAATAAGTTTTATCTTTTTGTTATTTCTTCCAAACCCTGTTCTATCATCCATTTACTCAAGCTCATCAAGTATGTTATGCCCTGTTTTCCTCTTTCCCCTCTATCTGTCCTGTGAGTATCAGATTTTCCAAGCCCTCTTTCTTCATTATGTGTTCCAACTGCCACTTGTTTCCATTCTCTCCAAAACCTCGTTGTTGCTCACATGTTCGGCCCATGTTGTCCTCAGCATCCTTTTGTAGAAGCACATTTCTGCTGCTTCAAGTCTCTTCTTCATCTGTGAGGAGATTGTCTAGCATCCACTGCCATATAGGAGGACTGATATTACATAATAGTTCAGGACTCTTTTCTTTGTAGAAGCATATTTCTATTGATTCAGGTCTCTTCTTCATCTGTGAGGAGATTGTCTAGCATCCACTGCCATATAGGAGGACTGATATTACATAATAGTTCAGGACTCTTTTCTTTGTAGAAGCATATTTCTATTGATTCAGGTCTCTTCTTCATCTGTGAGGAGATTGTCTAGCATCCACTGCCATATAGGAGGACTGATATTACATAATAGTTCAGGACCCTTTTCTTTGTAGAAGCATATTTCTATTGCTTCAAGACTCTTCTTCATCTGTGAGGAGATTGTCTAGCATTCACTGCCATATAGGAGGACTGATATTACATAATAGTTCAGGACCCTTTTCTTTGTAGAAGCATATTTCTATTGCTTCAAGACTCTTCTTCATCTGTGAGGAGATTGTCTAGCATTCACTGCCATATAGGAGGACTGATATTACATAATAGTTCAGGACCCTTTTCTTTGTAGAAGCATATTTCTATTGCTTCAAGACTCTTCTTCATCTGTGAGGAGATTGTCTAGCATTCACTGCCATATAGGAGGACTGATATTACATAATAGTTCAGGACCCTTTTCTTTGTAGAAGCATATTTCTATTGCTTCAAGACTCTTCTTCATCTGTGAGGAGATTGTCTAGCATTCACTGCCATATAGGAGGACTGATATTACATAATAGTTCAGGACCCTTTTCTTTGTAGAAGCATATTTCTATTGCTTCAAGTCTCTTCTTCATCCATGAGGATATTGTCCGGCATTCACTGCCATATAGGAGGACTGATATTACATAATAGTTCAGGACTCTTTTCTTTGTAGAAGCATATTTCTATTGATTCAGGTCTCTTCTTCATCTGTGAGGAGATTGTCTAGCATTCACTGCCATATAGGAGGACTGATATTACATAATAGTTCAGGACCCTTTTCTTTGTAGAAGCATATTTCTATTGCTTCAAGTCTCTTCTTCATCCATGAGGATATTGTCCGGCATTCACTGCCATATAGGAGGACTGATATTACATAATAGTTCAGGACTCTTTTCTTTGTAGAAGCATATTTCTATTGATTCAGGTCTCTTCCTCATCTGTGAGGAGATTGTCTAGCATTCACTGCCATATAGGAGGACTGATATTACATAATAGTTCAGGACCCTTTTCTTTGTAGAAGCATATTTCTATTGCTTCAAGTCTCTTCTTCATCCATGAGGATATTGTCCGGCATTCACTGCCATATAGGAGGACTGATATTACATAATAGTTCAGGACTCTTTTCTTTGTAGAAGCATATTTCTATTGATTCAGGTCTCTTCTTCATCTGTGAGGAGATTGTCTAGCATTCACTGCCATATAGGAGGACTGATATTACATAATAGTTCAGGACTCTTTTCTTTGTAGAAGCATATTTCTATTGATTCAGGTCTCTTCTTCATCTGTGAGGAGATTGTCTAGCATTCACTGCCATATAGGAGGACTGATATTACATAATAGTTCAGGACCCTTTTCTTTGTAGAAGCATATTTCTATTGCTTCAAGTCTCTTCTTCATCCATGAGGATATTGTCCGGCATTCACTGCCATATAGGAGGACTGATATTACATAATAGTTCAGGACTCTTTTCTTTGTAGAAGCATATTTCTTTTGATTCAGGTCTCTTCTTCATCTGTGAGGAGATTGTCTAGCATTCACTGCCATATAGGAGGACTGATATTACATAATAGTTCAGGACCCTTTTCTTTGTAGAAGCATATTTCTATTGCTTCAAGTCTCTTCTTCATCCATGAGGATATTGTCCGGCATTCACTGCCATATAGGAGGACTGATATTACATAATAGTTCAGGACTCTTTTCTTTGTAGAAGCATATTTCTATTGATTCAGGTCTCTTCTTCATCTGTGAGGAGATTGTCTAGCATTCACTGCCATATAGGAGGACTGATATTACATAATAGTTCAGGACCCTTTTCTTTGTAGAAGCATATTTCTATTGCTTCAAGTCTCTTCTTCATCCATGAGGATATTGTCCGGCATTCACTGCCATATAGGAGGACTGATATTACATAATAGTTCAGGACTCTTTTCTTTGTAGAAGCATATTTCTATTGATTCAGGTCTCTTCTTCATCTGTGAGGAGATTGTCTAGCATTCACTGCCATATAGGAGGACTGATATTACATAATAGTTCAGGACTCTTTTCTTTGTAGAAGCATATTTCTATTGATTCAGGTCTCTTCTTCATCTGTGAGGAGATTGTCTAGCATTCACTGCCATATAGGAGGACTGATATTACATAATAGTTCAGGACCCTTTTCTTTGTAGAAGCATATTTCTATTGCTTCAAGTCTCTTCTTCATCCATGAGGATATTGTCCGGCATTCACTGCCATATAGGAGGACTGATATTACATAATAGTTCAGGACTCTTTTCTTTGTAGAAGCATATTTCTTTTGATTCAGGTCTCTTCTTCATCTGTGAGGAGATTGTCTAGCATTCACTGCCATATAGGAGGACTGATATTACATAATAGTTCAGGACCCTTTTCTTTGTAGAAGCATATTTCTATTGCTTCAAGTCTCTTCTTCATCCATGAGGATATTGTCCGGCATTCACTGCCATATAGGAGGACTGATATTACATAATAGTTCAGGACTCTTTTCTTTGTAGAAGCATATTTCTATTGATTCAGGTCTCTTCTTCATCTGTGAGGAGATTGTCTAGCATTCACTGCCATATAGGAGGACTGATATTACATAATAGTTCAGGACCCTTTTCTTTGTAGAAGCATATTTCTATTGCTTCAAGTCTCTTCTTCATCCATGAGGATATTGTCCGGCATTCACTGCCATATAGGAGGACTGATATTACATAATAGTTCAGGACTCTTTTCTTTGTAGAAGCATATTTCTTTTGATTCAGGTCTCTTCTTCATCTGTGAGGAGATTGTCTAGCATTCACTGCCATATAGGAGGACTGATATTACATAATAGTTCAGGACCCTTTTCTTTGTAGAAGCATATTTCTATTGCTTCAAGTCTCTTCTTCATCCATGAGGATATTGTCCGGCATTCACTGCCATATAGGAGGACTGATATTACATAATAGTTCAGGACTCTTTTCTTTGTAGAAGCATATTTCTATTGATTCAGGTCTCTTCTTCATCTGTGAGGAGATTGTCTAGCATTCACTGCCATATAGGAGGACTGATATTACATAATAGTTCAGGACCCTTTTCTTTGTAGAAGCATATTTCTATTGCTTCAAGTCTCTTCTACATCCATGAGGATATTGTCCGGCATTCACTGCCATATAGGAGGACTGATATTACATAATAGTTCAGGACTCTTTTCTTTGTAGAAGCATATTTCTTTTGATTCAGGTCTCTTCTTCATCTGTGAGGAGATTGTCTAGCATTCACTGCCATATAGGAGGACTGATATTACATAATAGTTCAGGACCCTTTTCTTTGTAGAAGCATATTTCTATTGCTTCAAGTCTCTTCTTCATCCATGAGGATATTGTCCGGCATTCACTGCCATATAGGAGGACTGATATTACATAATAGTTCAGGACTCTTTTCTTTGTAGAAGCATATTTCTATTGATTCAGGTCTCTTCTTCATCTGTGAGGAGATTGTCTAGCATTCACTGCCATATAGGAGGACTGATATTACATAATAGTTCAGGACTCTTTTCTTTGTAGAAGCATATTTCTATTGATTCAGGTCTCTTCTTCATCTGTGAGGAGATTGTCTAGCATCCACTGCCATATAGGAGGACTGATATTACATAATAGTTCAGGACTCTTTTCTTTGTAGAAGCACATTTCTATTGCTTCAAGTCTCTTCTTCATCCATGAGGATATTGTCCGGCATTCACTGCCATATAGGAAGAAAGATATCACGTAACAGTTCAATACTCTTTTTCTGTTGTTTTTAACGAAAATTTTCTTTCTCTTTTATACTTTGCTTAGCTTTTGGATTGCATCTTTGGCCACCCCAATACATCATCGGATTTCAATGTCTCACTTTCCGTCTTCTGTTAGAACACTTCCCAAATGTTTAAATTTTTGTACTTGTTTGATTTTAATATCCCCGATTTGTAATTTGCATTTTAGGCTGTCCCTTTTGCTAACAACCTTAAATTCTGTCTTCTTGTAGATTGTATTTACTTGACCCCCTTGTGACACAAGATCGGTTTTTAACATGGAAACCCGAGTGTCTTCACTCGGACCGCTGGTCTTAGCTGGTCATAGCTTGACCACGCTGGTCAGAACCGACCCAATCCCTGCGCCCGGTAAGTATCATTGTGTTACAAACTACTCGAGAGAGCAGTTTGTATTTACTCAACCGCCACGAAATCAGGTTGTGACACAAGGTTGGTTTAATGTGAGGAGCCTGAGCGCGTACACCTGGGCTAGGAACAAAAATTTCCCGCAGCCTTCGCAACCGGTGTCTTGTTGTAGTTTATACTTAGTCCTTTCTTCTCGATTTTGTAGTTACCTTTCCGTGTCTTCTACCAAAACTGTGTCATTTGCATATCTTATGTTGTTAAGATTGTGGCTGCCAATGAATAATTTTCGGCTTTAAATAACCAGTAAAATGTTGATAAACTGTAAAAAAAATAATCAATCAATCAAACAACATAAACCTGTAAAGAATCTTCTCTTGATTGATTTTGCAAGGTCAGTAATTTCACTGAGAGGATTTAATGCTCTCTCTGCTTTGAGATAAACGCATGAATGAATAGAAATTTTATTTTCCTTATTATCTATAGTGACTGAAACGAAAACGGTTTTAGCGAAGATGGGCGCTTGCATTAAATACGCTATGTTTTTCCAATCTACCTATCTCGGCATGACACTTTTCGCCGATCGACGCTTGTCTGGCTAAGAAACTGATGCACTACTAGAGTGCTTTAGTAAAACAAAAAAATTAGGTGAAAAGAATATTACTGGCGATGATCAATTGACAAAAATAGAAACTTGCTTCCATCAAGGTAAGTAAAAAGTTCAGCATTTGGACGCCGGCATTAAAAACCTCCGGTTTGTAGCGAAAAAGATCAGCCTCGCAATGGATCTAAATGAAATAAAAAGCAGTTGACGTGCGTTGTAGGGATTTTTCTTTACGTTTTATTTTTATTTTTATTTTTTATTTTTGGTGCTGTTGAGGAAAACAGACTTGGACTGCCAGATAATAGCAATCAGCAAAAGGAAGAGTAATGGTGAGTCTGTAACGCGAAACAAATCAGACGTGAGTGTAAACGAATCAATGCCCCATTGCAGACGATCGACTTTCTCCCCGATTAGGCCGACTGCCGTCGAGTAGAAAGTTAGGGGTTCTTAGCAGGTTTTGCGAAAGTCGACCGCCGATGTTCCAACCCTCCACCACCGAATTGCTTTCTCGCGTCATAAATAGCGTCATTTCTAATCACATCGCTATTATTGAAATGGATAATCTCTCCGACACTTCCAAAAAGAATGTGCCTCAGGCAACTGTAATCCGGATTTAAGCTAAAAAAAATAAGGAAAAATACACACACACACACACACATATATATATATATATATGAGAAAATATAAGATTTCCTATAATTTAGGTTTTGGTAAGTGCGAATAATTAAATAAAACTTAACTTAAAACAATTGATTTGATATCGATTTGCATTAGGCTTGTTTAATGCCTACTTGCTGTGGGTGTCTGCTTTTGTTTCTTCCTGTGCATTAGTGTGTCAGTGGCTGTTTCTGTCTGTGTCTGTGCGAGCCCATATATGCCTGTATGCGCCAGTATGCTCCTGTGCATGCACCTGAATATCTGTATGTGTGTGTGTGCTTCACGGTGTGTGTATGTGTGTATGTGTGTCTCTATTTGTTTCTCTGTGTCTGTAATCTATGTGCACTTGTATATGCCTGTTTATATGACCTTGTATATGTATCTGTGCGCATATCTGTGTCTGCGTTTCAGTGTGCCCCCGTGTACCTGTTGTCTATGTGTGCCATTGTGTGTCGTCTGCTCCTGTATATGCCTGTGTGTCTACGTTTTTTGTGCATGTTCCTGAGCTTATTGCGTATGTATGCTTTCATGTGAGTGTGTGTCTTTACATGCTTGTCTTCGAAGGGGCCTCTCTATGTTTCTGCGTGTGTGTTTATAAGCCTGTGTATGTCTGTGTGCTCGCGTCTCTGTGTGATCATGTGTGTCTTTTGTGTGTTCTTGATTGCTTGTTGTCTATGTTTGACTGTAATTAGCTCTGTGTGTCTGTGTGTGCCTCTCTGTGTCTGTTCGTCTCTGTGTGCGCAGGTGTTTCTCTATGTGGCATTGTGTCGGTTGTCTGTGTGTGTCTGCGTTTACCTGGGCGAGTCTGCATATGCCTGCATCTATCTGTGCTTCTATATGCCTGTGTTTGCATGCACCTGAATATCTGTATGTATGTGTGTGCTTCACGGCGTGTGTCGGCATGTAACTGTGTGCATGTTTGTATGCGTCTGTGTCTATGTGAATCTCTGTGTGTCTGTATGTGACTGTGTTTCTGCATGTCTGTGTGCACGTGTGTGTCACAGTGTGACTATGTGTGTCTGCCTTCTATATGCGTCAGTATGTACCTGTGTGTTTCTGTGTTTCTATGTGTACGCGTGTGTGCCTGTGTCTGTATATGGTTATACTTGTATGAGTCTGTATGTATCAGTATATGTCTGTGTGTGCGTCTCTCATTATCTATCTATCTATCTATCTAGCATTCACTACCATATAGAAGAACTGATATTACATGATTTTATTTCGTATAAACAAAATTAAAAATGTCGATTTTCATATTTAAATTTAATTACGGTTATAAATATGTTTTAGGCTAACTGAAACGTTTTACCATAATTTACCTAGACTTTTCAGTTTTTTTTTAAATTTTATTTTAATCATTTTACCCCTAGCAAGGCAATAAAGCCACTAAAACGGAAGAGGGTGCTGGGTGTTAGAGAATATAAGGAAAACACTATTAAGGAGATGTAATAATAAAAGAATAAGAATTAGGAAGATCATGATTGACATTACATCTAGCTATTTCAACTGTAAAATGATGAGGCCTTGTTGTCAATCTACTACTGACACTACTACTGACCCTTTTCTTTGTTGCCAGCACATTGTCCTGTTTTTTTTTTTCATACTTTTCTCACCTTTTGAAAGGCCTCAGTTAACTCTAGACCTGAACAGGTTTGCGATTCTAATGATCGGATCGGGGAAACATCCTCTTGGGAGACTGTTCCACAGAGCAATGGTTCACGAGAGGAAGCTGCTCGAGTGGAACTTATTTCTCACCGATGGAATACGCAAGGAATATGGGTGGTTCGTTACAATGTAAGTGGCATGGCGGTAAGACCTGGCGGAACCAAAAAAAAAAAGAAAATGCAGTTGGTCCGAGCACTTTCCATGGTAGTATCGATAGAGCAGCGAGAGCCTTGTCACATCTCGCCCGTGGGGGAGAGCTTCGAGGGAGGAAAATAATTATTCCCTAACAAGGACTCGGAGACGCTTTTGGACTCTATCAAGTTTGGAAAGTGAGGACTGGGCAGCTCTCGCCCGAATACGGCAACAGTACAACATTTTCGGCCTGATCTGGCTCTTATAAACGTAGAGATTAACATGAGGAGTCGGGTATTTACTGGAGTGTCACAGGGAACAGACGATTTTACCTGCGTCTTTTGTGATGGATCGTATGTTCGAGTTCAAGTTGAGTCCTGGGTTGTGTTTAAGATCCAATAGTCGCTCAAAGCACAGGCCTCCCTGTGACTGGTGATAAGTCACGGTTCTATCGGCGAAGATAGAATGTGTCTAGTTTTGTTTTCGGGGTTAAGATCGTAGTGATCGGGAAAATATCCTCTTGAGAGTTGGTTACACAGAACAGCGGTTCACGAAACGAAACTGCTCGAGTGGAACTTCTCACCAATGAAATACCGAGAGAAGGTGGTTTGCTACAATGAGCATGACAGGACTTATCCGTGAAGGAATGTAGTTCGTCTGAGCACTTTACGTGAACGTAGCGATAGAGCACAGAGAAGCTTGCGACGTTTCGTCTGTGAGGAAAGGGGTTGCAAGGTGGAATATAATTTGTCACCCACAAGGACGCGGAGACTCTTTTGGACTCTATCGAAACTGGAAACTGAGGATTTGGGCAGATCATGTCCAAATATGACAACAGTATTCCATTTTAGGCCTGATCTGACTCTTGTAAAGGTGTCGGGTTCTTACTAGAGCGGTACAGGGAGCCGATCATTTTACCTGCATCTTTAGCGATGGATCGTATGTACGAGTTACACTTTAGGTCCGGTGTGAGTTTGAGGCCCAATATTCTCTCAGGGCACGGTGCCTCCTTGGGGGAGGTGATACCTGAGGGGACATCTATTCATCGTTGCTTCGTCTATTATAGCATTCCGTCATCTTACAATTGACAGTATTTTCTTCTCGCTTTCCCTCACTATCTTGTCTAGAAATACCCGGTAATTTTTTAAAATTGGGCCCAAAATAGTTTTTATTTTAAAAAAAAAATTTTTTTTTATTATAAATAAGAAAAAATATCATACATAAAAGTGAGAGGGGATTTTTTTATTAGAAATTCTATTATGACAAAAAAAAAAAAAGAAAAATGTATTTTATAATTAAATTTTGCTCTCGTCAAAATATCCTCCTTTCGCCTTGATTACTGCAACACAAATTTTTGGCATTCGTTGCAAACGTTTCTCAAAGTATAAGTTTGATAATTGATTCTATTGATTTTTCATTGACTAAGAAATCTTCGCTAATTTTATTCTGTGCTTAAATTCGTAAAGTGTATGTACCATAGAAGCAAGTTCATCAGAACAATTGCCAGGAAAGTATTTATAGAAAAAGTACAGGGGAGCTTCGTTGCTACGGTGGGAAAATGACTGGAGCCGAGATGCCAGGCCAGGGCTAATAACAGGGCTGGTTATTACATGAAACAGTGTCGCCGCTTGGTTTTGACTTCAGTGTCAGTAGTAGATTGGCAACAAGGCCACATCATTTTACAGTTGAAATAGCTAGATGTAATGTCAATCATGATCTTCCTAATTCTTATTTTTTTATTATTACATCTCCTTAATAGTGTTTTCCTCATATTCTCTAACACCCAACACCCTCTTCCGTCTTAGTGGCTTTATTGCCTTGCTAGGGGTAAAAGGATTAAAATAAAATTTAAAAAAAAACTGAAAAGTCTAGGTAAATTATGGTAAAACTTTTCAGTTAGCCTAAAACATATTTATAACCGTAATTAAATTTAAATATGAAAATCGACATTTTTAATTTTGTTTATACGAAATAAAATCATTACATTTGCTTTGATAAGGTCCATACTTTTACAAATATATTTCTAGTTAAAACTAAAATATATATATTTATATATAGTAGAAATTTACTATATTTATTAGTGGAGAGTGTTCAATTTCGTTGATACACCGTTTACAAATATATACTGTATGTTTTGATTCCGCCTAAAAAACAAAAACGAAAAAAACAAAAAACAAAAAAACAAAAAACAAAAAAACAAAAAAAAAACAAAAAAAACAAAATGAACGTACTTCATTGTACGTAATTTAATTATGAAATATTTTAATTCGTAATAATTGTTCGAATCTACTAAAATATGACAGCTTTCGTCTTTTATTTGATTTACTGTAGATATTTTAACCACAATTATTTAGCGTAATCCTTGAATTAATTGACTAAATCCTCAAGGACGTCATCAAATCTAATCCAGCTCTTCAAAGTCAACGGCGCAACCTCCTCACAAGCGCGCTGATCATTTGCAATTGAATGGAATTCTCTATTATTTGTAGACTTTAAGCTTAGGTGACTGGGTACTTTTGTGTTCCTTTCGCAGAAGCCTTAGCTGCCAGGGGGAATATAAAATAAGCAATAAGCCGCTCAGCCGAATAAGATTAAATCTTTTTGAATGAGACTTTTTCCCAACACTCTACCAATATGGATGCCTACTTCCCAGCCAATGCACTTAAAAGAAATCTGTTTACATACATGCGCGGGGTTACCATTTATTTGATCCTAGCTGGACACTCCATTAATTTGCGTCTGCGTGCCAGACGAAACTAAGCGCAGTTAATATTCAGAGTTCCTACCGTAGAACGAGGCTGAGCGAACAGCTTTGTACTCCATTGCTCGTATGATGACCCGTACTTTGTCCCTGCCCTTGAAACAGAGGCAACTTAATAAATATTTCATTATTAATGGGTATTTATTTATTTCTCATATTATGCACATATAAAAAAAAATTAATTTGTTTTCTAAAGGAAAACTGGATTTTTTTATTTCGTTCATTATAATCATTGGTTTTAATTAAATGAAACACTGTCAACCATTTTTCATTTTTCATAAGCAATTTCTCTCGTCGTAATTTCTATTGTTTTATTTACACTAGTTTATTAATAGTAATATTAAGTTAAAGTTTATTATTATTTTTAGATGAAGTATTATCGATAATAATTAATTTTTTACTAGTATTTATCTCATTTTAATTTCAGTTGTTTTATTTACACTTGCGTAATGACAAAAGTACGCAGGTGTAGACTTTAGGAAAGCTTTATTCAACTGAGGATACAAGGTTCGTGTATAGTGTCCTTTTAAAGTCCCAGTAAACAGAAATAGCTTTCTAACAGAGGAGAGTAACAAACAAGGGGAGACTATTCTTAATTATTCATAACAACTAGCTTATTAATAATTTGTCTTGAACTTATTTATTTATTATTTATTAATATTATTAGATAAAGCATTATCGACCATTATGCATTTTTTTTTACTATTTCTTTCATCTTAATATCACTTGATAATTATTATTGACAACCATTATACAATTTTTACTAGCATGTCTTTCATTTGAATTTCACTTGCTTTTAGTTGCATTAGTAATATTAGTAGGACATTATCTCAATTTTATTATTAAACGAAATGATTGACGTAAATATTTCTATATTTTATTGTATACAAACGATCACACACTAAACATCTAAATATTAAGTTGAGTTATAAGTAATTTCCGTTTCTGGGAACCAATTGTAATAACAAATAGATCATCCGAACAAATAATAATTATGGCGGCGATTAAGAATACATTTGAAGTACACTTCTTGTACTTCTTTTTCTTCTTCTTCTTCTTGTACATTTTTTTCTTCTTCTATTTTTTTCTTCTCGTACTTTTTCTTCTTCTACTTTTACTTCGCTTCTACTTCTTCTTCTTTTTCTTCTTCTTCTTCTTCTACTTTTTCGTCTTCTACTTTTTCTTCTCCTTCTTCTTCTTCTTCTACTTTTTCTTCTTCTTCTTCTTCTACTTTTTCGTCTTCTACTTTTTCTTCTACTTTTTTGTCTTCTACTTTTTCTTCTCCTTCTTCTTCTACTTTTTCTTCTACTTTTTTGTCTTCTACTTTTCCTTCTCCTTCTTCTTCTTCTTCTTCTTCTTCTTCTACTTTTTCTTCTTCTTCTTCTTCTTCTACTTTTTCTTCTTCTTCTACTTTTTCTTCTACTTTTTCGTCTTCTACTTTTTCTTCTCCTTCTTCTTCTTCTTCTACTTTTTCTTCTTCTTCTTCTTCTACTTTTTCGTCTTCTACTTTTTCTTCTACTTTTTTGTCTTCTACTTTTTCTTCTCCTTCTTCTTCTACTTTTTCTTCTACTTTTTTGTCTTCTACTTTTCCTTCTCCTTCTTCTTCTTCTTCTTCTACTTTTTCTTCTTCTTCTTCTTCTTCTACTTTTTCTTCTACTTTTTCGTCTTCTACTTTTTCTTCTCCTTCTTCTTCTTCTTCTACTTTTTCTTCTTCTTCTTCTTCTACTTTTTCGTCTTCTACTTTTTCTTCTACTTTTTTGTCTTCTACTTTTTCTTCTCCTTCTTCTTCTACTTTTTCTTCTACTTTTTTGTCTTCTACTTTTCCTTCTCCTTCTTCTTCTTCTTCTTCTTCTACTTTTTCTTCTACTTTTTCGTCTTCTACTTTTTCTTCTCCTTCTTCTTCTTCTTCTTCTTCTTCTTCTACTTTTTCTTCTTCTTCTTCTTCTTCTTCTTCTTCTTCTTCTTCTTCTTCTTCTTCTTCTTCTTCTTCTTCTACTTTTTCTTCTACTTTTTCGTCTTCTACTTTTTCTTCTACTTTTTCTTCTCCTCCTCCTCCTTCTTCTTCTTCTTCTTCTTCTACTTTTTCTTCTTCTTCTTCTTTTACTTTTTCTTGCCAGCCTATTAGACGCACCCACGCATTGGACGCAGCGAGATTTTGGCATGGAATATTTAGGTAAAAAAAATGAACACATCACAACTCCCGCCCCCCCCCCAATAAAAATTATAACCATTTTATTTATGTGACATTCTCACTAACAAAGAAGGAACACTTACAGTATTAGCACAAACTTTACTACCTGTGGAGTAATGGATAGGGGCTCGGATTGAGGAATCGGAGAGTCGAGTTCGAATTCCAGTCGAATCCATTATATTCACTTACTGAAAAGTATGAATCTCCTCTTCTCCCACCAGCTATGCGTAAATAGCAGGACAGACCGGGTTCTATAGCCTTGGATGGCAACTGGTCTACAAAAGAAAGAAATGGCAACCTATTGCGGGAAAAAATCTGCTACGTCAGTCATGTATCGGAAGATAAATGATCGCCTAAACGTGTATCACGCATGGCACATAACTGACTGCAATTCACTTACGTGCTAATACCTTTGAGAAAGGTATAAAGCCTCACCTTCTCCCCCCACTACCAGCTATGGTTAAATAGCAAGACAGACAGGGTTCTATAGCCTTGGATGGCAACTGGTCTACCGCAGAAATAAATGGCAACCTACTGCGGGAAAAATGCCTCGTCAGTCATGTATCGAAAGATACATGTTCGCCTAAGCGTGTATCCCGCATGGCCCATAAGTGACTGACTGATACTAGTGGTAATTTTTTTTTATATAGAAGTGAGCTAAGTTTTAATTACTAGTACATTGCTTTGGAAATGAAGAATTTTAGTATATTTCATCATGCATTTATTGAAAATTCTTTTAGTTGTTTTTCAGGGAGCAACATCTGCACATACAGTAAATTTATAATAGCTACAAAAAATCTATTGGTATAAGTATATACAGTAATAGGCCAAAAACAGAAATTTGGTACTTGTTGGTAAATGAAATACTATAGATGCCGAAAAGCAAATTCCAATATCTATATCAACAAAAACACACACACACAACGAAAGTAGCAAGAAGTCAAAGCAAATATTTCTGTAAAATATGGTATTTCTACAAAAACAAGCAGCACAATATTTTGCATTTCCATAAATTTCTTAATTTTTTTTTTTCCTGGGTGAATTTTTCAGGGATATTTTTTATTGATATGTTTGTTCACTTCCAGGAGTCCTAGATTCAGAGCAAAACACTGATTTCTGGTGAACCCCATTTTTTTGTGCTCTTCATGTCCCACTCATACATGATACTGTTGTATTAGACACAGGGTAATTTTTTTGAGAAACTCCGCGCCTAATAGACCGGCAAGTTTTAAAGAAGATAGTAGAATATTTGTTATTGCTAGTAATGTTTTATTATTGTTATTATTTAATATTGCTATTAGATACATACATACATATATATATATATATATATATGAAAATTTCTCAAATTTAACTTTTAGAGAAGACAATATTTGTAAATAAATGACAATAAGAAAACAGTAAACAGAAAACAGTTACTTGCTTTGAAAAAGTCCGCATTAGGACGAAACGCGTCAGCAATTACTGTTTTCTTATTGTCATTTATTTACAAATATATATATATATATATATATATATATATATATATATATATATATATATATATATATATATATATGCATATATATATATATATATATATATATAATTGTATATATATGTATATATATATATATATATATATATACATATATATAAATTAGTATTTAATATTCTTATTATTACTGTTATTATTTAATATTCTTATTCTTATTATTATATATTATTATATATATAAATTATTATTTAATATTCTTATTATTATTACTGTTATTATTTAATATTGTTATTATTATTATATATATAAATTATTATTTAATATTGTTATTATTGTTAGTATTATTGTTATTATTTAGTCTGTCGTTATTGTTAGTAATACGTAAATGTTGAGTTTCCTGTTTATATTTTGTTTAAATATATTTAAAACGAAGGAAAAAATGAAAAGAAAATAATCAATTGAAATTTCTTGGGCATTTAATGAGGAAAGAGGGCTTGGAAAACTTGATACTCACAAGACACGTTGAAGATAAGAGGAATAGAGGAACGCTGAGAGTAACCTACACAATGAGCTTGTGTAAATGGTTACAACGCAAACGTTACAAAGAGCTATAAAAGACAGGAAAATGTGGAGAGCCACGGTCGGGCACGCCCTGAAAGGACACGGTACAAGAAGAAGAAGAAGAAGAAGAAGAAGAAGAAGAAGAAGAAGAAGAAGAAGAAGAAGAATGCACTGGTGTAAATGGTTGACAAAATAGGGATTAGGAGAGATAGCGAAAAAACAAATACTGCTAAGAGCCACAAAAAATAGGATGTTGTGGAGAGCCATGATCGCCAACGCCCTGAAGGGACACGGCGCATAGAAGAAGTGAAAGAAGAAGAATGCGTTTGTGTAAATGGTTGGCAGAATAGGGATTAGGAGAGATAGCAACTAATGCTGAAAGCTACAAAGGACAGGAAATTGTGGAGAGCCACGATTGACCACGTCCTGGGGGGGGCATGGCACATAGAAGAAGAAGAAGAAGAAGAAGAAGAAGAAGAAGAAGAAGAAGAAGAAGAAGAAGAAGAAGAAGAAGGCGTGTGTAAATGACCGGCAGAACAGAGATTAGGATGAAGATTTATTAAAGCTATATAATCCTAAGAGAACTAGAAGTCGCACCAGGATCTATTGACGGGCAAACTTTGACAAATTAAGATAGGCCGATGAAAGAAAACTGCAGGAGCAACTACAGATGGCCGTCAAGGAAAGCGAGAAGAAAGGACTAACTATACATTGCAAGAAGGCTGAATATATGATTATCAGTAAGAGGAACAGCCTAAGCTGCGAGCTACAAATTTTGAGATGTCAAAATTTTGAGATGTCAAAATTAAAAATTTAAATATTTGCGAATTGCTTTAATGGATGACAGAAAATGTGACACCAAAGGAACATTGGAAGGGCGAAAGATGCCTTTCAGAAACTGTGAAAAGTATTAAGAAACAGGAACATTTCATTAGTAACAAAGAAAATAGGACTGAACTGCAGTGTAATACTAATCCTCTTATGTGACAGTGAATGCCGGACAATCTCCTCACAATTGAAAGGGAGACTTGAAGCAACAGGAATGTGGCTCTACAGAATGATGTTGAGTATACCATGGACTAAGCATGTAAGCAACAAGGACATTTTAAAGAAAATGGAAGTAAAAAGTAAACTTAAACTTAGAATCAGAAAGTTGAATTTTTGGGGGGACATAAAGAGGAAAGAGTGTTCGGAGAATTCGACACTCACAGTACATTTGAGCAAAGAGAAACAGTGAGTAACGTACCTAACAAGCTCGTGCAAATGGATGTCAGATCAGGGAATGTCAAGGATAATAAAAATGCCCACGCTACTGTGAGCTACAAAGGATAGGAAGATGTGGAGAGCCATGAATACCCATGTTCTGAAGGCACACAACATTTACAAAAAGAAGAAATAACGAAGCCAGACAAAAGTATATCGTTGGAATTTGTCATGCAAAGCAGAATATATATATATATATATATATATATATATATATATATATATATATATATATATATTGGTTCTCGTTATTTCGTCAGTAAACAGAAAGAAACAGCTTGGACAGGTCACAGCTGTTCCGGAGTTCAAAGCAGTTCATCAAAATGGAGAAGTCTATTATTTTTCCCCCTGTACGAATGTGGGTGACTGCTTGCTTTTCCCTCTATCGCGACCTACCCCACCTGATTGAAGCTACGAATTTACGTTGTGTGCAATTATCGAGTTTGAGCAGAGGATGAGGCATGAAAATTTCTGTAAGATATTCGATATTTCACATGAGAGCAGATCAACAGACGGTAAAGTCTGTTGCTGTTCTGCTTGGGAGAACAAGAGTCGTGTCACAAAAAAAAAATGTTTCCATCTGTTTTTGCAGCGTGTCAGTTTCAAACGGATAGCATAGAACATAATAATAATAATAATGGCAATAGTAATAATGATAATAATCGATCTTTCTTTTCCTCTATTCTTTTCAAGGAACTATTCAACCATTTCCAACAAAATAGAAAATTACCCTTTAGAAATACCCATCGTTTTAAGTCTTTGTCTTAAACTATTTTCCCCTCCGTTCGTCTATATATAAAATTAGTAGGTGTTTGTCTGTTCGCAGGCACACGGCCAAACTCATAATTAGTATATATACTTATTAGTCTCTGGAGAATATTTTATCGTAAAAAAATGTTTCATGCTTTCTTTCTCGTAGGGAAAGGTTGCTTCTATCTTTTCTATTTTTCGGGTTTATTTTTTTATGTACAAAAGATAACAGAGCGCTTCGGCATCGAGAGGCTGGTTTTGTTGGCCATTAGTACCGAATAGTGAGTTCTATCCTTATTGGGTGCCATTGGAGTTGATATTAAATGGTTGACATCCATGTAAAACGTCCTTGATAGCATAAAAATTCAAAAACACCTATAGGACAAAATCATCTATTTTTTTTAATGATGAAGCTGTAGCCATACATTGAGCTTTCGCCATTATAACAATGGACTACTTTTTAGCTTTCTAAGATTCACTATCCGTACCTACATCATTGAGAAACAGAAGCACAAACCATCCCTTAATAGTTAAATTACTGAACAAGATCTCATCTAGAAGGAAAATAAACTTGCCTTCTGGTAACTAACCATATCAGAAATAGAAACGCTGACATGCCAGCAAAGGAATCACTAAAAATAAACATTTCAAATTTGAAAATCCCCTATACAGATTTCAAACCACCTCTAAACTCATACATTCTAAACAAGTGGCAAGAGTTATAGAACTAACATCCTAATAACAAACTTGACAAAATTAAACACATTATCGGAAGGAAGATGTCATAGTATCAAGAATCAAAATAGGACACAGCTATATCACTCAGTCATTTCTCCTAAAAGATGAACATCATAGTGTATGTACAATATATCAGAAGGCATATTCTGTAAAAAAATATCCTAAATGACTGTAATTATCTTGCCCCTATACGTCGACGCTTTTATGACATAATTAGTATAGTGGACCTTTTCAAGAAGATACAAGTAGAGACTATCCTAGTCTACTTGAAGGAGATTGGTCTATTATACCACAAATTGCAGCATGTAATGACTCCGTTTTAAAGGCATAACTGTAGAGTGATGGGACCAATGATTTAAAGGGTTATTTACAAGCCATATCTTTAAAAAAAAAAAGACCGGCAGAGTTGATATGCCGTTAAAACAGAATAACCAGTCAATCAATGAAACCATCAAATCTAATTAATGAACCAACTAATCTAATTAATGAACCAACTAATCTAATTAACTAATGCTTACCAGGATGCACGGTGGAGCAATGGATAGCGGCTCGGATTAAGGAATTGGAGAGCTGAGTTCGAATTCAAGTCGAATCTATTACATTGGGAAAAATATGAATCCTCTTCTGCTCCCCCCCAACTATGGGTAAATAGCAGGATAGACCGGGTTCTATAGCCTTGGATGGCAACTGATCTACCGCAGAAAGAAATGGCATCTTACTGCGGGAAAAATTTGCCTCGTCACTCATGATCGCCTAAGCGTGTATCGCGCATGGCACATAAGTGACTGATATTCACTTACGCGCTAATGCCCTTGGGAAAGGTATGAATCCTCTCCTTTTCCCCCTAGCTATGGGTAAATAGTAGGACAGACCGGGTTCTATAGCCTTGGATGGCAACTGGTCTGCCGCAAAAAGAAATGGCAACCAACTGCTGGAAAAAATCTGCCTCGTCAGTCATGTATCGAAAGTTACATGATCGCCTAAGCGTGTATCCCGCATGGCACAAAACTGACTGACTGAATGCTTACCATTTGTAACCGTTCTGTGCTATAACTTATCTTTTACTATTAAAGTTAGGACAAGTAAAATATTTATCAATATCTGTCTATATTTCTGAGATGAGGTATTATGTACATTATTTACATTATTCGGACTATTGTCCTCATCTTTGTCGCCATATTTGTTACAACGTTTCGGCCATTGTACACTCCGGCCTCCTTCGGGTGGTTGGAATGTCGAACTGAACCCTTTATTTCGCTCACTAGGGTAGACTGTTCTAGTTCTACGTGCCATGTTTAAAGGATGTCAGTTATCAGTTATCTCCTGACACATGGCACAGTGGATAAAGGCGTTGGTTAGATCCAGTGACAGGACCCAAAGTGTGTGAGTTCAATACCCGGTTAAGGCAATGGAGAACTTTCAGAGGAAAAAATTAACAGGAGATAACTGATAACTGACATCCATTAAACATGGCACGTGGAACTAGAACAGTCTACCCCAGTGAGCGAAATAAAGGGTTCAGTTCGACATTCCAACCACCTGACGAAGGCCGGAGTGTGTACAACGGCCGAAGCGTTGTCATAAAGCACGATTATGAGGATGAGGAGGATAGATAACAATTGTTCCTTGATTTGAAGAGATTAAGCTTGTAGCTTAGACCCCTACTGTTACAATGCTTATGATCAATGAGATATTTGTTATGAAAGAGGGTGTGGCTGGAGAGTAAGATGATGAGGATAAGGAGGATAGACAACAATTTCTCATTGATTTGAAGAGATTAAACTTGTAGCTTAGGGGGTTACTCTTATAATGGTTATGATCAATGAGATATTTGTTATGAAAGAGGGTGTGGCTGGAACGTAAGATTATGAGGATAAGGCGGATAGATAACAATTGATCCTTGACTTGAAAAGGTTAAGATAGTAGTGTTCAGAGAAGCCACCACCTGAGGCTATTTCTCACAAAGTAGTAATTCTTGGCAAAAATGCTGGCTGGGTGGAACTTTCACCTCACATGTTAAATACGGGGAAACGAGGGCGTCTCAACACCGTGGAAGTGGCATGCGCGACTTAGCTATAAATGCCTGAACTGGTGGAACTAAAGTACGCATCTGAACATATCTTAGTCAGAGTATAAGAAGGCATGTGGTTCTACTTTTTAGGAGAAGGCATTAACTGGGGGAATACCGCTTATTGCTCCTCGCTCCTCAAAGTTCAATCAAAGGCAAAACAAATATGGACGACTAAAAAAGTGGAAACAAAAATACTACCAGAGAATCAGAAGTAAAAACGCAGGCGCATTACATTTAGCCTCGAGCAACTATTCCTTCTATTTGCCGAGGAAAGCAGCTTAGATTTAACTGGTAGGATCTCAGTCACTCTCAGAATAGAAAGAAGTAAAATAAATACCGAATATACAGGGTGTCCCACAAAACAATCAGGAAATTTTAGATTTACTATATGACGAAACAAAAAGAAAACTGAAGAAATGCCAAGAAATTTTTTTCCAGTGTTGTTTCGGTCGATAACTAAATGTCAGGTTAACGATGCTTCAGCTGCACTTAAAAATGAACATATAGAATATAGAATATAGAATAGATATTAAGGAATAATAGAATATATACCGAAAGGAGAATAATAGAATACATCCTGAATATAGAATAATAGAATAGGTACTGAATATAGAATATTGCAAAATTGAAAAGATACAGAATGTAGAAAAGTAGAATAAATACCGAATATAGAATACATCCTGAAAAGAGAAGAACAAAATAAATGCTAAATACAGAAGAATTGACTAGATACCGAATAAAGAATAATAGAATAGATACCAAATATAGAATAGATTTTAAATACAGAATAATAGAATGCATACTAAATATAGAATAAAAGAATAGATACTGAATATAGAACAATAGAATAGATACTGAATATAGAATCATAGAATATATACATGAATAAAGAATAATGGATCAGATACCGAATACAGAAATTTAGAATAGAATCCGACTATAGAATGAAAGAATAAATCCTGAATATAGAATAATATAATAGATATGGAATATAGAATAATAGAATAGATATTAAATATAGAATAATAGGATATATCCTGAATATAGAATATTAGAATAGATACCGAAATAGAAAAATAAAATACATCCCGAATATAGAATGATAGAATAGATATTAAATAAAGAAAGCATTATATAATAATCTGAATGTACTTTGCTGATTACTGTGAAAATATATCTGGTAGAAGACGAGGCACAGGTCGGATTATTTATTGTGTTCTGCGATGGCACCAAGGATAGAGCCAGTAAGCAACGAGGAAGCCTTAAAGAAAATGGCAACAAAAAAAAAAGCTCTTAATCTCAAAATCAAGAAGAGACAGCTGAATTTCCTTGAACTCATGACGACGAAAAGACAGATTGGAAAACTTAACCCATACAGGTCAAGAGGTATAGGGGAAGGCAGGGAGACACATACCGCATGAACTTGTGAGAAAGTTCGGCGGAACGGTGTGCTTGGTGAGGAGTTTAGCAAATGTAGAGAAAAGATAAGCTAAAGGCCACAAGGAATAGAACTTTTAGGAGAGCCATGATCGCTCACTTCCTGAATGGTCACGGCATATAGAAAAAGAACAATCGCATATTTTTATGTTTTGTCCTCAGTCGAGCTTTGAAGAGCAAGGAACGAAAAGCAGACGACGGGATTGCTTCCCTGTCATAATAACCAGCAGTACTCCAGGTTTTGACGATTTAACTGGCTTCGATTGGTATTTCAGCTCGGGTTTGATTTAAAATTTCGCGAGCAAGTTATCCAGCTTCTTTCAAAAAAGGTTCGAATCTTATAAAAATAGTAAGGCATCATTGTGCGTCCCGTGCGAGTGTCTAGTATTTTAGAAGCAAATGTACGATAAATTAATTTAAGTATGAGATGTGGTGGGTTGTGCTACGGTTATCAGCACTGAAATTGAAATCGTCGAACCGAATTCGAATTCAGGGTTAGTCTGTTGTGTTCACTTTTGTACTAATGCCCTTGAGAAAAGCATGAATCTGTCTCTTCTCTCATACAATTATTAGGTTAAATGAATATCGGGGGCGTCTGAGCTCTCCAGCTTTGGGTAACAACCAGTATAGTAAAAAAAAAATATTCTTAATTAAAAAATAAACGTGTAGAAGGAAGTCATTTTGATATTACTGAGGGAACCGACTCATCACAACTCATTTTTTCTGTAAATACTATGTCACTTCAAGAGGTTGGCAATCATGTCTCTCCACATATTTCATTATTATATGTGAATTGCCAAAATTCTTTCTGCATTGGTATTGCTCGTTCTGATAGCATTCTGAACATAAAAAATCTTAAATTTCTTGTTCCAGTGTCTTGAACAAAAACACATTGTTCATGTATTTTCCGTCTCATTTTCCGATATGAACTAGTGCAAAAAAGTAGACATAGATCCAGTTTACACGAAAGTCAAAAACGTAGGCAAAGGTGCAGTTTACACTAAAGTAATATAGGTAGACATAGGTCCAGTTACACTAAAATCAAAATGGGAGACATGGATCCGGTTATACGAAAGTCAAAAAGATAGACATAGGTCATTTTTCATTAAAGTTAAAAAGGTAGACATAGGTCTACACTAAACACAAAAAAGTAGACACAAATCCAATTTACACTAAACTAAAAAGGTAGACATAGGTCCAATTACACTAAACTCAAAAAGGTAGACATAGGTCCAGTTACACTAAACTCAAAAAGGTAGACATAGGTCCAGTTTAAACTAAACTCAAAAAAGGTAAACATAGGTCCAGTTACACTAAACTTATAAAGGTAGACATAGGTTCAGTTACACTTAACTCAAAAAGGTAGACATAAGTCCAGTTTAAACTAAACTCAAAAAAGGTAGACATAGGTCCAGTTTACACTAAACTAAAAAGGTAGACGTAGGTCCAGTTTAAACTAAACTCAAAAAAGGTAGACATAGGTCCAGTTTACACTAAACTAAAAAGGTAGACATAGGTCCAGTTACACTAAACTCAAAAAGGTAGACATAGGTCCAGTTACAGTAAACTCAAAAAGGTAGACATAGAAACAGTTACAGTAAACTCAAAAAGGTAGACATAAGTCCAGTTTAAACTAAACTCAAAAAAGGTAGACATAGGTCCAGTTACACTAAACTTAAAAAAGTAGACATAGGTCCAGTTTACACTAAACTCAAAAAGGTAGACATAAGTCCAGTTTAAACTAAACTCAAAAAAGGTAGACATAGGTCCAGTTACACTAAACTCAAAAAGGTAGACATAGGTCCAGTTACACTTAACTCAAAAAGGTAGACATAGGTCCAGTTTACACTAAACTCAAAAAGGTGGACAAAGTCAAAATGATAAACATAGATCTGGTTACTGTAAAGGCCACCGCCGGTCATCAATGACCATAGATTTGATCCCACCCATCTGCTTCTTTGGAACATCATTGAACAGGCTGATGCGCGAGTAGCAGCCTCTGTCACACAAGTCACACCTGTGAATTGTCTATGCTGCAGCGTTCTTTTCTGTGGGCCCGCTTGTCTTCTGCTGCGTTGTTCAGTTTCCCCGCTCCTGATATTAGTTGTTTAGTCAGGGTGCTTCTTCACCCTGAACGGTCAGCAGAAAGGTCCTCCCAGTGGTCCCTGTTGATCTCAAGGGCCTTCATGTCCCTCTTACATCTGTAGGACAACTGGGGGCGACCGGTGTCTCCCTTACCATTTGCAAGTTACCCGTAGAGGACGTCTTTGGGAATTCGGCCATCCTTCATACGACGAACATGGCCCAGACATCAGAGCCTGCGCTGTCTGAGCTGAGTGAACATGGGTGTTCGGACGGGGCGGGACAGAACTTTAGTGTTGGGCACTTTGTCCTTCCACGATATACCCAGGATACAATTCAAGTGAAAAGTGTTCAGTCTCTTCTCGGGCATATGTCGTCCATGTCTCGCTCCCGTAAAGAAGTATGCTTATGACGCAACATTGTAGACCGCCATCTTTGTCTTGACAGAGAGCGTGGTGAGGCGAGCGAATGTGGTTACTGCTTTCCCAATCCTCTTGTCTATTTCTGTGACCAGGGTGAGGTCGCTGCTGATCGTAGGCCCGAGGTACGTGAACTGGTTCACAAATTCCAACTCTTAATTTTGTTTTAATTAATACAACACCGCTTGTCAGGTCAGCAGGGTCAACAATTTCAAGATTTATCGAAAAAACATCGAATCCAAACTGAAACGATCTTTTATAAGCGAAGATAGAATTTCGCGTAACGCCATAGAAAGCCAGGAAAATATTTTGGCATCTGAATAATGGTGCCAGGAATTAAATGAAATAAAATGTTGTGCAGAAAATGCTGTTGAACCAATCAAATAAGTTTCAGTAAGATTAGCTTATGTAGAGTAAGGGGATTATCTCTATATATGTACGGGCGTGTAAGATATATAGATAGATATGGACAGAAAGAACTAGCTAGATAGATAGAGATAGCAAGATAGATATGAACAGAATGAGATAGATAGATAGATAGATAGATAGATATGAACCAGCGGACATAGATATATAAATATGAAAAGAACAAAATATAGATATATATAGTAGGTATTAGTCGACTGCGATAGATATATAGATATATGAACAGAAGGACACAGACAGACAGACAGACAGACAGACAGATAGATAGATGCGAATTGACCGACACACACACACACACACACACACACACACACATATATATATATATATATATATATATATATATATATGATTAGACCAAGATAGATAGATAGATATGAACAGAACGAGATAGATAGATAGATAGATAGATAGAGAGATAGATGCGAATTGACCGACATATATATAGAGAGATAAGATTAGACCAAGATAGATAGATAGATAGATAGATAGAAAGGAACAGACAGAGAGATACATAAGTAGATAAATAGATAAGATAGATATATAGATAATGAATAGTCAATTTTACGGCCATTACACTGATTATTCAACTGAAAGACTGGATTCTTCCTTGTTAGATTAATGTCTCTTCGTGTCTCTGAAATTTAAATGAAAAAAAGCCTTGTGATTACAATACGTTTTCGTGACGGTTCATATATATATATGTATATATATATATATATATATATATATATATATATATATATATATATATATATATGTGTGTGTGTGTGTGTGTGTGTGTGTATATATGTATGTGTGTGTGTGTGTGTACTTACATAAAAGATACCTTTGTATGTCATTTTGGTGTGAAGGCGTTTCAGTGAAGATGATGTTAAATAAATATATATGTATTCATAATCGATACCGAAGGGGAAAACACGCATCAACTAGTAATTAATATAACACAGTTAGTTGGGCAAAGGCGCGGTGTGCACAGAGGGAGCTTATCGTCAAGTTGAAAAGTCTATCTAACTCAAATAAGGAAGATGAAATTCATTCTGGATCAATGGAGAGTTCGTCGACGGAATGTGTGACGTGCCCAGCGATGGGTGACCAATTCATTTCAAGCTACGATGAACGATCATTCAATTTTGCAAGTTTATAATCAGAATGGGGTTCTGGTTTGATTTTTACTGAATCAAATGCCGGCTTAAAATTCTTTGAGTGGATTCGAAATCAAGTGGCGTACAGCAGCGTGTTATTGCATCCGAGTCAGAGACTTTGTACGTCAGACTGCATGGTTTGCTTTAATAATACTGCACTTGGATTTTCAGTGTGAAATTGATTATTTTTTTTTTGTCAAACACAAGATAATTCCCTGAGAAATAGAAAAAGGAACACGCGTATGATCAAGAGAGCAAACAAAAACTACAGAAACACCGAAGGGGGGTGAAGCAGTATCGAGAAAAGAAATAGGGACAGAGAAAAACAAACTCGTAACTTACCGAGCAAACTTCGGTAAATGGATGTCGGAGAAAGGTTTAGGAGAGATAACAAAATTTATCAGGAGCTACAAAGAATAGGAAATTGTGGAGAGCCATGATCGCCAACGTCCTGAAAGGACACTGCACATAAAGGAAATAGGAAAACGCTCTCCGATCTTGAGAATACTTCCCGCTTAAATATTGCAATTTTTAAACAATAAGTCTCACATCCACACACATGCGCGTGCACGCACACACACATGCACACACACAAACACACACGCACACACTTTCACACACACACATATATAAATATAAATATATAAGAGGTACAAAGAATAGGAAATTGTGGAGAGCCATGTCGGCGAAAGTCCTGAAGGGACATGGCACAGAGAAGAAGAAGATCAGAAATAGGAAAATGCTCTCCGATCTTGAGAACTCTCCCCACTTAAATATTGTAATTTTTAAACAATAAGTCTTACATCCACACACACTCACCTGCACGCACACACACATACGCACATACACACACGCAAACACAGACACACGCACACATATGTGTATATTTATAAGAGCTACAAAGAATAGGAAATTGTGGAGAGCCATGATCGCCAACGTCCTGAAGGGACACGGCACATAGAAGAAGATGAAGAAACAGAAGAAGATCAGAAATAGGAAACCGCTCTCCGATCTTGAGAACTCTTTCCCCTTAAATATTGCAAATCTTAAATAAGTCTTACACACACACACACACACACACACACACACACACACACACACACACACACACATATATATATATATATATATATGTGTGTGTGTGTGTGTGTGCAAAGGAGGATGCAGGTTCGAATCCGGGCGGAGAACCCATATTGTTCTCTAATATGTTTTCTCGAATATTTAGGCCGGTAGACGAAAATAAACAAATATAATGGTTAATGAATAAGAGGGCCGTCTACCTAAATATGGGTATCCACTAAAATTACGGTTTAAAGTGATAAAATCTGTCGGATTAATAAATAAAAAACATCCACTACTTCTTTAGAAATTGCTTTGTTACGGTTCGGATATAACAAAGAGCAAATATGAATGTTTTGAGAATCTTGGCGGGAATCGTGCTCATAAGGCACTAGTCGGCCTTGCTTGATCGTCGATGTCTTCCGGAGCCGAGCCGGTCTAAAACACGTCGGATCTAAGGCGGGTTTCTCCTGCAAAGGAAGTCGCAGGTTCGAATCCTGCTGGAGAACGCATATTTTTCTTTCAGAATATTTCTCGCATATTCACATATTCAGGCTGTAAACGAAAATAAATAAATAAATTATTTAATAAATAAACGGAACTTCTACTCACATATGAATATCCACTAAAAGTAAAGTTTAAAGTGATAAAATATTATATACAGTGTAACCCGGATATAAGAGACCCGGACATGAGATATAAGAGAGATTTTCTCTGGTCCCAAATTAGAGCCTGTGTTAATGTATATATAATAGACCAAACCCTGATATAAGAGAAACCCGGATATGAGAAACTTCTTTACCGGTCCCGACAACTCTCTTATATCCGGGTTACACTATATATATATATATATATATATATATATATATATATATATATATATATATTAATAGAGCAGAGAAATCGCAAACGTTTTTGGTTATAATGTGGATTTGCGTTAGTGAATTCCTTTAATTTGCCTGAGGAAAGTTACGTGACCGGAAACGCGTATAGCAAAATATGAAGAATAAAATATAATATATACACTATAACAAATCCATATTATAACCAAAAACGTTTGCGATTTCTCTCTTTTTTAAAATATACATTTTTCTCTCGTTTGAACAATTATAACCTTTTCTCTCTCTCTCTCTTTCTCTCTACATATATATATATATATATATATATATATATATATATATATATATTTATCGTGTACTCTCCGGCCGTTGATCGACGTGGGCTGCTGACCCGCGCCTACCGAGGATCCTTTTAGGGCGTATAAGGGTCAGGCCAGTCAGTTCCTATAAACCGACAGCCAGACAAGCTGCACATATGAGCTGATTATACTGCTGAAAGTTTAGTGCAGAACCAGCCACACTTTTTGAAGTGCCGAATACAGAGACGTGGTGCACCGTGTGCCACAAGGTCACCAAACGACCCTCCGCAGGCACGGTGGAGTAATGGACAGCGGCTCGGAGAGCCGAGTTCGAATTACAGTCGAATCCATTACATTCACTTACGTGCTAAGATCCTTGGGAAAAGTATGAATCATCAACTCCCAACAGCTATGGGTAAATAGCAGGACAGACTAGGGTCTGTAGCCTTGGATGGCAACTGGTCTAGGAGAAAGACAACTCTGAATTCAATATATATATATATATATATATATATATATATATATATATATATATATATATATATATATATAATGGAAATGTACAAGAGCACTTAATGTAAAAATGACACCTTTTCTCCATTATAACTCTAAATCCCTATCCCCGGTAGACATAAACGTCACTGTGTAAGAAACACGGATGTCTAGTTTGAACAGATAAGTAGATAGATAGATGACAGACATGTACATATAGATAAGTAGATAGACAGATGACAGACATGTACATATAGATAAGTAGATAGACAGATGACAGACATGTACATATAGATAAGTAGATAGACAGATGACAGACATGTACATACAGATAAGTAGATAGATAGATGACAGACATGTACATACAGACAAGTAGATAGATAGATGACAGACATGTACATATAGATGAGTAGATAGATAGATGACAGACATGTACATATAGATAAGTAGATAGATAGATGACAGACATGTACATATAGATAAGTAGATAGACAGATGACAGACATGTACATATAGATGAGTAGATAGATAGATGACAGACATGTACATACAGACAAGTAGATAGATAGATGACAGACATGTACATATAGATGAGTAGATAGATAGATGAAAGACATGTACATATAGATAAGTAGATAGACAGATGACAGACATGTACATACAGATAAGTAGATAGATAGATGACAGACATGTACATACAGACAAGTAGATAGATAGATGACAGACATGTACATATAGATGAGTAGATAGATAGATGACAGACATGTACATATAGATAAGTAGATAGATAGATGACAGACATGTACATATAGATAAGTAGATAGACAGATGACAGACATGTACATACAGATAAGTAGATAGATAGATGACAGACATGTACATACAGACAAGTAGATAGATAGATGACAGACATGTACATATAGATGAGTAGATAGATAGATGACAGACATGTACATATAGATAAGTAGATAGATAGATGACAGACATGTACATATAGATAAGTAGATAGATAGATGACAGACATGTACATACAGACAAGTAGATAGATAGATGACAGACATGTACATATAGATAAGTAGATAGACAGATGACAGACATGTACATATAGATAAGTAGATAGACAGATGACAGACATGTACATACAGATAAGTAGATAGATAGATGACAGACATGTACATACAGACAAGTAGATAGATAGATGACAGACATGTACATATAGATGAGTAGATAGATAGATGAGAGACATGTACATATAGATAAGTAGATAGATAGATGACAGACATGTACATATAGATAAGTAGATAGATAGATGACAGACATGTACATACAGACAAGTAGATAGATAGATGACAGATATGTACATATAGATAAGTAGATAGATAGATGACAGACATGTACATACAGATAAGTAGATAGATAGATGACAGACATGTACATACAGATAAGTAGATAGATAGATGACAGACATGTACATATAGATAAGTAGATAGATAGATGACAGACATGTACATACAGACAAGTAGATAGATAGATGACAGACATGTACATATAGATGAGTAGATAGATAGATGACAGACATGTACATACAGATAAGTAGATAGATAGATGACAGACATGTACATACAGATAAGTAGATAGATAGATGACAGACATGTACATATAGATCAGTAGATAGATAGATGACAGACATGTACATACAGATAAGTAGATAGATAGATGACAGACATGTACATATAGATAAGTAGATAGATAGATGACAGACATGTACATACAGATAAGTAGATAGATAGATAGATGACAGACATGTACATACAGATAAGTAGATAGATAGATGACAGACATGTACATACAGATAAGTAGATAGATAGATGACAGACATGTACATACAGATAAGTAGATAGATAGATGACAGACATGTACATACAGATAAGTAGATAGATAGATGACAGACATGTACATACAGATAAGTAGATAGATAGATGACAGACATGTACATACAGATAAGTAGATAGATAGATAGATGACAGACATGTACATACAGATAAGTAGATAGATAGATGACAGACATGTACATACAGATAAGTAGATAGATAGATAGATGACAGACATGTACATACAGATAAGTAGATAGATAGATGACAGACATGTACATACAGATAAGTAGATAGATAGATAGATGACAGACATGTACATACAGATAAGTAGATAGATAGATGACAGACATGTACATACAGATAAGTAGATAGATAGATGACAGACATGTACATATAGATAAGTAGATAGATAGATGACAGACATGTACATATAGATAAGTAGATAGATAGATGACAGACATGTACATACAGATAAGTAGATAGATAGATGACAGACATGTACATATAGATAAGTAGATAGATAGATGACAGACATGTACATACAGATAAGTAGATAGATAGATGACAGACATGTACATACAGATAAGTAGATAGATAGATGACAGACATGTACATATAGATCAGTAGATAGATAGATGACAGACATGTACATACAGATAAGTAGATAGATAGATGACAGACATGTACATATAGATAAGTAGATAGATAGATGACAGACATGTACATACAGATAAGTAGATAGATAGATGACAGACATGTACATACAGATAAGTAGATAGATAGATGACAGACATGTACATACAGATGAGTAGATAGATAGATGACAGACATGTACATACAGATAAGTAGATAGATAGATAGATGACAGACATGTACATACAGATAAGTAGATAGATAGATGACAGACATGTACATACAGATAAGTAGATAGATAGATGACAGACATGTACATATAGATAAGTAGATGGATAGATGACAGACATGTACATATAGATAAGTAGATAGATAGATGACAGACATGTACATACAGATAAGTAGATAGATAGATGACAGACATGTACATATAGATAAGTAGATAGATAGATGACAGACATGTACATACAGATAAGTAGATAGATGACAGACATGTACATACAGATAAGTAGATAGATGACAGACATGTACATATAGATCAGTAGATAGATAGATGACAGACATGTACATACAGATAAGTAGATAGATAGATGACAGACATGTACATATAGATAAGTAGATAGATAGATGACAGACATGTACATACAGATAAGTAGATAGATAGATAGATAGATGACAGACATGTACATACAGATAAGTAGATAGATAGATGACAGACATGTACATACAGATAAGTAGATAGATAGATGACAGACATGTACATATAGATAAGTAGATAGATAGATGACAGACATGTACATACAGACAAGTAGATAGATAGATGACAGACATGTACATACAGACAAGTAGATAGATAGATGACAGACATGTACATATAGATAAGTAGATAGATAGATGACAGACATGTACATACAGATAAGTAGATAGGTAGATAGATGACAGACATGTACATACAGATAAGTAGATAGATAGATGACAGACATGTACATACAGATAAGTAGATAGATAGATAGATGACAGACATGTACATACAGATAAGTAGATAGATAGATGACAGACATGTACATATAGATAAGTAGATAGATAGATGACAGACATGTACATATAGATAAGTAGATAGATAGATGACAGACATGTACATACAGATAAGTAGATAGATAGATAGATGACAGACATGTACATACAGACAAGTAGATAGATAGATGACAGACATGTACATACAGACAAGTAGATAGATAGATGACAGACATGTACATACAGACAAGTAGGTAGATTGATGACAGACATGTACATATAGATAAGTAGATAGATAGATGACAGACATGTACTTACAGACAAGTAGATAGATAGATGACAGACATGTACATACAGACAAGTAGATAGATAGATGACAGACATGTACATATAGATAAGTAGATAGATAGATGACAGACATGTACATATAGATAGATAGATGACAGACATGTACATACAGACAAGTAGATAGATAGATGACAGACATGTACATACAGACAAGTAGATAGATAGATGATAGACATGTACATACAGACAAGTAGATAGATAGATGACAGACATGTACATATAGATGAGTAGATAGATAGATGACAGACATGTACATACAGACAAGTAGATAGATAGATGACAGACATGTACATATAGACAAGTAGATAGATAGATGACAGATATGTACATATAGATAAGTAGATAGATAGATGACAGACATGTACCTACAGATACGTAGATAGATAGATGACAGACATGTACATACAGATAAGTAGATAGATAGATGACAGACATGTACATACAGACAAGTAGATAGATAGATGACAGACATGTACCTACAGATAAGTAGATAGATAGATGACAGACATGTACATACAGATAAGTAGATAGATAGATTACAGACATGTACATATAGATAAGTAGATAGATAGATGACAGACATGTACATACAGATAAGTAGATAGATAGATGACAGACATGTACATATAGATAAGTAGATAGATAGATGACAGACATGTACATACAGATAAGTAGATAGATAGATGACAGACATGTACATATAGATAAGTAGATAGATATATGACAGACATGTACATATAGATAAGTAGATAGATAGATGACAGACATGTACATACAGACAAGTAGATAGATAGATGACAGACATGTACATATAGACAAGTAGATAGATAGATGACAGACATGTACATATAGATAAGTAGATAGATAGATGACAGACATGTACTTACAGACAAGTAGATAGATAGATGACAGACATGTACATACAGACAAGTAGATAGATAGATGACAGACATGTTCATATAGATAAGTAGATAGATAGATGACAGACATGTACATATAGATAAGTAGATAGATAGATGACAGACATGTACATACAGACAAGTAGATAGATAGATGACAGACATGTACATACAGACAAGTAGATAGATAGATGACAGACATGTACATACAGATAAGTAGATAGATAGATTACAGACATGTACATACAGATAAGTAGATAGATAGATGATAGACATGTACATACAGACAAGTAGATAGATAGATGACAGACATGTACATATAGATGAGTAGATAGACAGATGACAGACATGTACATACAGACAAGTAGATAGATAGATGACAGACATGTACATATAGACAAGTAGATAGATAGATGACAGATATGTATATATAGATGAGTAGATAGACAGATGACAGACATGTACATATAGATGAGTAGATAGATAGATGACAGATATGTACATATAGATAAGTAGATAGATAGATTACAGACATGTACATATAGATAAGTAGATAGATAGATGACAGACATGTATATATAGATAAGTAGATAGATAGATTACAGACATGTACATATAGATGAGTAGATAGATAGATCACAGACATGTATATATAGATAAGTAGATAGATAGATGACAGACATGTACATATAGATGAGTAGATAGACAGATGACAGACATGTATATATAGACAAGTAGATAGATAGATTACAGACATGTACATATAGATGAGTAGATAGACAGATGACAGACATGTATATATAGATAAGTAGATAGATAGATTACAGACATGTACATATAGATGAGTAGATAGACAGATGACAGACATGTACATATAGACAAGTAGATAGATAGATGACAGATATGTACATATAGATAAGTAGATAGATAGATGACAGACATGTACATATAGATGAGTAGATAGATAGATGACAGACATGTATATATAGATAAGTAGATAGATAGATTACAGACATGTACATATAGATGAGTAGATAGATAGATCACAGACATGTATATATAGATAAGTAGATAGATAGATGACAGACATGTACATATAGATGAGTAGATAGACAGATGACAGACATGTATATATAGAGAAGTAGATAGATAGATTACAGACATGTACATATAGATGAGTAGATAGATAGATGACAGACATGTATATATAGATAAGTAGATAGATAGATGACAGACATGTACATATAGACAAGTAGATAGATAGATGACAGATATGTACATACAGATAAGTAGATAGATAGATGACAGACATGTACATATTGATAAGTAGATAGATATACTGAATATAACAATTATAACTATACACACACACACACGCACGCTCACACGCACACACACATATATATATGTATACACACTTTATTTTAGGATATAAAATCGAAAAACAATTCAAAATTGCTACAGAATTGCTGTCGTGTTTCGATGCGTATCAACGCATCTCATCAGGCGATTGTAAATTACAATGTAATATTCTAAAATAAAGATCATAGCTCGACTTTGTATTGACCCCTCATTAAAATTAAATGTTACGAACATTGGAAATGTATTCTATTCGTTCTCATCTTACCTGCATATATATGTATACATATATATATATATATACATATATATATATATATATACATATATATACATACATATATACATATATATATATATATATATATATATATATATATATATATATATATATATATATATATAGACCTGCCTAAATGCGTCTCTTGCTCAAAGGGACAATATAATACATGAAAACAATGATTATTTTGTTTTTAATGCAACTTAAGCCCTTTTTAATCATCAAGTCCATTGTAAATAAATCGAGCTCAGCGACTGGCGTTTCATATCTCATATTGTTTAAGGCTTCTATTTTATCGAGATGAAAAAGTAATTTCTAAGAATCTCTTGTCAGTTTATCATGCAAGAGATTAGGACACTCAAACCGAATCTTCTTGGTTCTCCGCCTCCGACCCTCGCCAAGCAACAGCCGTAGCAGCAGCAGCAGAATAAAAAGAGGATTAACAATACGATATTTTCTTAATTGATGTGTACAAAAATAATTTTGTTTTTGTTGGAGATGGATTTTCTTGCAAGTGCAGTCAGATCAAGGATCCGTCCTTGCCCCAGGTACTATATAACCTCGTTCTCGAAGTGCCGTACTACGCGGTGAGGAGATGGGCGCCTTCCTACGAAATCATTATTGTATACCTGCGATGTTGACTTCAATGCACCGTACGACCACACCAATACAGACTTTTTCTTCTCATTCCTTCCTCACTTTACGTGCTATCCTCTACCTTTGCAAGAGCCAGATCAGGCCCCAAATGAAACACTGTTGTCATATTTGACCGGGAGCTAGCCAGACCGCACTCGATAGATTCCAAAAGCGACCCCGAGTCCTTGTGGGTGATGAATTAATTTCCACCTTCCAACTCCTCTCTGACAGGCGAGATGTAGTAAGCCTCATGCTGCTTTATCGCTACTTTCGCGGAAAGTGTTCGGACGAGCTACATTCCTTTGTCCCACATGTCTAACCTTCACGGTTAGAGGACCCGCCATGCCAGTTACACAGTAGCAAACCAATCACATTCTCTTCGTATTCCACCGGTGAGAAAGAAGTAAGTTCCACTCGAGCAGCTTCTTCCCGCGAACTACTGCTCATTGAAAGCGACTCCCAAGAGTATGTTTCTGCGATTAGTAGAATCTTAACCTGTCCATGCCTAGGGTTAACTGTTATCTTTGCCTCCTATTCGTAGAAAATGCCTGCTAACGCCACCCTCTACCTCGAGTTCTCCCTCTCCCAGGATTTGTACAGGGTGAACGTTACTGTAAAAAAAAAAAAAAAAATCTTCCAAGCTCTGAATGTCTAGGTCTGTTAGTGGATATCTGTCCGTAAAGTCGTACTTGCCTGGCGAGGTCCCCAATACCGAAACATTACAAACATCACCCGGCGTACGAAAAGGAGGGAACAGAAGATCCAGTCTATTTAATCTCTTCCTAGACTATGCACTGCACATATACAAGCACAGATATGAAGAGATGGACACTGATCATTTAAGTATTCCACACCACATCCCAAACAAAGCTACTGATACAAAACAGCGTTTCTGCTTTCCCTCCCGAGCCCAGTGTACTGATGTTGAGAGGGGGCTATGATGATGACATAGGTATATATAATTAAGATAATAATTATTTTGAATAAAAACCAATCTTCTCTACGAAGTGTCCCGAGTAATGGGACTTAAGATAAACCTTTTCAATACAAACTATGATCTGTAAATGGAAAGAAAGTACAATAACATCTACATTGGATCCATCATAAAAGAAAATCATGGTATGTAATTAGCAAATACTAAACACTTCAAATACCTGATTGGTTGTTCTTCCTTCCTCAATGTGAAATATAAAATTTGGGAATAACATTTACTTTCTGCTTCGCCCTGGTTACTTGGATTAACTCCGAGATTAAAGCAAGATATTTTCTTTGTATTTATTTTAGGTACAATATTCCGTTTTCCTTTGCCCATTAAATAACCAAATCGACCCAAAATTTCCGGGACGAAATTTCTTGATTCCCTACACAACAGGTAATGGAATAGGCTTGTCGGTGTATTTCTCATCCCTTACGATCGCATGATGAGGTCATCGAGAAACTCAAATTACAACACCAAAATCCCACTTAGTGATGTACTTCACGTGGGCGTAGTTGACCGATTCTTACTCCCTTTTTTAAGAGGTCTTTCTATTTGTTGTCAAGAAATCCCAAATCCCCGTACTACTATTTCTTAGGAGGTCATTCTGTTTGTTCTCAAGTGACCCCAAATTCCTTTCCTGATCTTTTTTCATCAAAACAAGACTCAGTCCAGATAAGGAGAAGTCGATACACAAAGACAGAGCGTCTCTTATTAAATTGATTATACGTCTGATTCAACAGTTGTGGTGTGTGGATTAGTTAGAACAAATTCAGTACAGGATATAAGAACGTTGAATATAGAATAGGCTGTGCTTGGGATAGTTTCGCCCAAGACCACCAATTGCTACAAAACCAAAACCGTAACCGAAAAACTCGCATCATGTTCTTTTTTAATCTCGTCGAAGCAGACCTAAATGGGAGACATGCAAACTTGTTCAGAAATATCTAAACTGTCAGCTGTAGTCAACCACTTTCTCAAATCAATGCTTAAAAACTGCTTCAGACGAACGAGAGGACCTTCCTTCTCCGGGCCTGATGAACTGGCGCTCACAAAGAACTTTAGCAGATAACAGAAACTGCATCGCTTGAGGGCTTTCAACGGCAGCAACAATTCAAATGGATATTACATGTAATACGAAGAGAAAATAATGAGATAATCAACATTTTGACATTCCACACTACTTCAAACAAAAGGTTAGGAAGGACCCCCCCCCCGACAGTACTAGAAAGAACGATAACAATTATTGGACTCGAGAAAACTATTTTCCAGAAGAAATCTTTTAATAGAAAAATTTATTCATTTCAACTTAATTTAACACTGGCTGCTCGGCCATAAATGTCAAATTTTTCCCTATAATGAAACAACAAATATTAACTTTATCACTGTTTACATTACTTTAGTGGCGGACTGCTGACAACTTTATTAGTAACTAGATCCCCACTTCCATAAATAGTTTGTTTTGTTTTGTTTTACGGCATATCAAAATCAATAGATTATTTAATTATTTTACAAAAAATGTATTGCTGGTAATATTTTTTTTTTCAATAAATGTATTGCTGGTAATAATTTTTACGAACCTATTTTTACACTTTCATGGTGTTTGGGGTTTTACTATTTGCCTATAGGTGGAACCCTAACAGGTGCTAGCACCCCAGGTCAGGATGGATCTGGGAACACCAGCAATTAAGAGGTGATCCCACGCTCCTCAAAACCTCCTGATCAGAGGCCTTGCTGTTGGACGTAGTTTATCGTTTTACCCAGGACGCGGGTGTAGTTTATCTTCATACACAGGACGGTCCAAAAATAGGCTGGATTTCTTTTAAAAGTAGTTCATGATCTAAAATGATGTGGTAATATTATCAATTTTATTATTAATTACAAAATTTCATTTGTATTTTCAATGTTTTGTGATGTCAGCGAACAGTCGTTGACACTTTTGTAATGCCAAATAATACTCGTTGTCACTTTCGTAATGCTCGTTGTAGTAGAGACTTTGTAATCGCAGATACAACTATAGTAACGCCGTTGAACAATACTGGTGTCAGACGCCTTCGAATAGCACTCGCACTAATAGTACTTGCTCGATAATACTCGCTCGAAAAGTAACCACCGAATAGTGATCACAATAGAGGAATAATATAGTGAATAGAGTAGAGAATAATAGATCAGAGTAGATAGAATAGCGATCAGTTAGACGTCACGCTACCTTCATATATGCGTTTCGCCTATGGTCACGTGGTCTACTTACTTCAGTAATGGGATCGCCTTTGTTTGCTCACTGGCGATCTATGTTCAGACTCAAGTTTCGGCAGTGACACTTTATTCCTATATAACACAATGCAAGTAATTGTAGTAATTAATGTCATTGTCATCATAGGAATCAGTTTGACTTACAAGATCGGCTATTCTTTCGTTTTCGGGAGTGGGGGAAATATTTCCGGCCCGAAAATGAATTAAAAGCACCAAAAACCCCTTAAAGGAAATATATCCAGATTTAAAGTATGAAAATAAATTATTTTACGATGTCAATAAGTAAATGCTTTACATTAAAACATAAATTTCTTCCATAAAATGTACTTTGAATACAAAATTATTAATTAATAGTAAAGACGGGAAAAGAAGGTTTATCGTTCCACTGGGCTTTCATAGTTAACACATTGCGTGAATATGTAGAATAATAGCTTAAAACAGGTGTACTCTTTTTTCCAAATAATAAATATATTTTTTATTATACATACTTGTTTCTTTCTCGCATTTATTTCAAAAGACGGAACGGCAGCAAATCAGCGTGCATCTATTTATTTACGACCAAGTCATGTGATACATATAGCCGTTCACCTTTCAAGTATTCTATAAAAAGTTCTAATGTAAGGGAATGAACTGCATAAATACATGTTGTGTTATGTATATTTAAATTTATTTAATAATGTTATAATATATTATGAATGTTTATTATTTTTCACGAACATAATAGTTGGAATATAATATGCAAGCGTTTGTTTATATACGTGGATTGAAAGCTAATACATTAAAAGACAAATTTCAAGACGTCCAAATCTCACTCCATGTGATTTTTCCTATTAAAAATACCGTACAAACAAAAAAAACGGTCCGATCACAAGAATCCCATGTCTCATTTTAATGAAATTTGGCACTGCACTCGGCAGGCGTTCAAGATATAATATGCTCCTAAATTGGTTGGGGCATTACAGATCCTTTAAGCTTAACACACACACACACACCCATTAGAGTTTTAGTATTATATACAGGGTAGTTGGAAAGTAACTAGGCGTTAGAAATTGCTTATAGAATTTTTAGTATCACTGAAGTCATGACAAAAACATTTTTTAAAGAGACAACATTAATAAGAATTTTTTATTTAGGTGCAGGAGTTAAAAATCTGAAGACTGTGACCGCAGAATGGAATATGGAGATTTAATGGTAGTTTGGCATGAAGATTGGCCTGAATTGTTTGAAAATATATCCTCTGGAGTGACGACGCCGTGTTCCATGTTGATGGTTCCATCAATCGTCGCAACTGCCGTTATTGGGTGTTGTGCGATAACGATCAGGACATGACGGTCGAGAGGATGCAAGCCCGACCAAAAGTGACCGTGTGGCGCGGAATGGTCGACAACAAACGTCATCGGTCTATATCTTCTGCGTGATACCAATGAATACCAACCGCTATCTTCAGGTGGCCGAAAATGACGTGTGGTCCACGGTGTTCTGGATTAGATATCATTGGTGATCTGATATTCACGAAGAATAGTGCGCTGCCCCATTTTGCTTTTACTGTGCGAGCATGGTTAGACCAAGACATTGGACGGGACGACGCGGGCCTCGTGATTTTTACCTGTGGGGTTACATCAAAAAAAGGAGGTGTACAATACAAAACCTCGCACACTGGAGGACTTAGAGAGACGGATTCAGGAGGTATATCCCAGACGACGTCCTTCAGAAGGTTGATCATTCCATCCCTAGCCGTTTGAGGAAACTGGTTGCCATCACCCGTGCTTATGTTGAAATATGAAGATTTACTTTCATGTATCATTTGTTTCAATAAATTTATAATAGGAATATGGATTTTATTACCAATTTTTAATGCCTACTTACGTTTCACCCACCTAGTAGATAAGTGATGAATTACTATTTTATTTTCAGGAATTTATATCTTAATTATTTTATGGTTTACCATTTTTGGTTTATTTATATTTTTAACTGTCCAAGAAGCCGCCATTCGGCGTTCTTTAAGCTAGATTCTGCAAAGGTCTTTTGGGCCTTCGGCTTTTTACCTTCAGCGTCCTATGTACGTAAAAGTTATAAGAATTTAGAGATAATAAAATTAATTTATCTTTATTCGTCACCTTAATTCGACCGTCCTGGGTATGACGATAAACTACATCCGCGTCCTGGGTAAGACGATAAACTACGTCCAGCAGCAAGGCTTCTGATCAGGAGGTTTTGAGGAGCGTAGAACCACCTCTTAATTGCTGGTGTTCCCAGGTCCACCCTGTCCCGGGGTGGTAACATCTGTTAGGGTCCCAGCTATGGGCAAATAGTTAAGCCTGAAACTGGGGTAAAAACATTATGAAAGTGTAGAAATAGGTTTTAATACCAGAAATACCTTGTAAAAAATTATTACCAGCAATAAATTTTTGAAAAAAAAAAAAACTATTACCAGCAATACATTTTTGGAAAAAAAAAAAGAAAATATTATTACCAGCGATACATTTTTGAAGGAAAAATATTACCAGAAATAGATTTTTGATAAAACAAAATTGTCGGCATTACGTAACCCATTGAGGTTGATATGTCGTAAAGCAAAACAAACCAAACCAAACCAAACTTAATTCGGCATAATCTTTCTTCGTATACGCAACCGATTTCCATAGTTTGTTTACATTTATTTTGCGCGCAATTTTTATTTTCCTTTAAAATCACAATTCTTTATGATCTTTTCACATAAAGTCACTCTTAAAAGCCATTAGGAAACCCGAAGTATGTGAAATTTCGAATAAGTCACAGTACGCGTGCTAGAAAAAGAAACCATATGAGCAACGTACCGTGCTCCTCTTAAGTTTTAATTACGGTTTAATTAGACGATTTTAATTGCAATTGTGACGAGAAAACAAATAAAAGTTAAACCTTTAATAAAGAATTGTTTATTTAAACCTTCCACTCTGTTCGATATTTTAATTGAACTTTAAATGGGTTATTTATTTAATTTTTAATAGCCTGTAAGTACAGAATTTACTAAATGTGATTTTAAGTTGTTTATGATTCGCCGAAGTCGAAAACAGACGGACAGACATTCGTACACTGCGCTTTATTTATATAGAAGCAAATATATATATATATTTTTTTATTCTGTACATTTTCTCAACAAACATAATTTCTAAAATTTTTAGGAACTATTGAAGTGGGCAATTATTGCCCCAATGTTAATTCCAGGGAGGGCCTTGAAATCAGCATTCCATTTAAATGTAGCGTTAAAAGACAACGTATTTGGAACGTTACAAGTTAGTATTGAGGGCACGTTGTGTTGGGTCTACAAAAAACAAACTTGGAATTAAGTTTGGAATTCAGAGTTTTCGTTGTCCATGGTTCTGAATTCGATTATCTCTCTGTTAGACTGATTGCTACCGAAGATCAGACAGATTAGTTTTTTCCTGTTATTTAACTCATAACCATAGGAGGGGGAGAAGAGACGGAAGAATCTGTATCATGAATAGTGGAAATTCTTGTTAATATCATTTTCATTCGGGGCGTAAGCGATTATGATTCTCCACAGTTTCCATTTCTTTATTATATGTGAATTGCCATGTATCCTCAGGAAACATAGTGGAGTGGGTATCTTTTGCCTTTCCAGCAGTTTCGAATTCAGAGTTAGCTCTCTCTTATACTGGTTGCTATCCATGGCTAAAGAGCCCAGCTTATTTAATGCATAGTTGTGTGGATAGAAGAGTCGGATTCATGCTAAGAACATTAGTGAGAAATTGAATGCAACAGTCGAGAACGGAATTTGAACTCGGCTCACTGATTTTATTTTCTGTAACGATTGATTGTCTGATTTTTTTATTTATTTAATGGCATATCAACTCCTTATGTGGCATTTAATATCGAAGTTTAATTGAAATATTTTGAACACAATTGTATGCCTTCAACAACAGATAAAATGTATTGTTGGTCATTTTGCTACACAATGTATTCTTGGTAATTCTACTATAAAATGCATTGCGTGTCATTTTGCTTTAAAATGTATTGTTGGTTGTTTTGCTATGAAATGTATTCTTGGTAATTATACTGTATAAAATGCATTGCGTGTCATTTTGCTTTAAAATGTATTGTTGGTTGTTTTGCTTAAAATGTATTCTTGGTAATTATACTGTATAAAATGCATTGCGTGTCATTTTGCTTTAAAATGTATTGTTGGTTGTTTTGCTTAAAATGTATTCTTGGTAATTATACTGTATAAAATGCATTGCGTGTCATTTTGCTTTAAAATGTATTGTTGGTTGTTTTGCTTAAAATGTATTCTTGGTAATTATACTGTATAAAATGCATTGCGTGTCATTTTGCTTTAAAATGTATTGTTGGTTATTTTGCTATGAAATGTATTCTTGGTAATTCTACTATAAAATGCATTGCGTGTCATTTTGCTTTAAAATGTATTGTTGGTTATTTTGCTATGAAATGTATTCTTGGTAATTATACTGTATAAAATGCACTGCAAGTCATTTTGAGTTTAAAATGTATTGTTGATCATTTTGCTATAAAATATATTCTTAGTAATTCTATTATAAAATGTATTGCGGGTCATTTTACTATTGTTAATTTTGCTATAAACATATATTCTTGGTATTTTTTCAATAAAAAATATTTTTATAATTCCATCGTGTTTTGTTTCTGTTTTGGGATTCACTATTTGTCCACAGCTGGGACCCTAACAGGTGCTACCATCCTGGGTCAGGGTGAATCTGTGAACAACAGCAATTAAGAGGTCTTTCCATGCTTCTCAAAACCTCCAATTACCCAATCAGAGGCCTTGCTGCCAGATGTAGTTTATCGTCATACCAGGACTATTCTTTAACGCCACCAATTACACAACCTGCGTGTTCACATACAAAATACAAAAATAATATATCATATAATAGAAATATGATGAAATGGCTTCGTAAGTGAGGAACTTCCATTTTAAACTTTAATGAATATCGTTGCAAAAACACCTTCGTTAACAAGTTAAAATTTACAGCAAAAGTTGATGACGTTTGAATTGTGGTTACGTGAAAACTAATCCAAGATTATCCATCCAAAATCTCAAGCTACTTTCTTGATATTGTCGAAGCTTAAAATGGCTTAAAACTACAAGTGTGGGGCATCTGATGAGTAATCATATATTAAACTAGCTAACTATTGTTCCAAGGCAAAGCTCCTTAAAAAAATGTCTTCTTACCTAATCCGGATATTCAAGTTTGTACTTTTTCGTTGACCCGAAATGTTGAAATTACACACACACACACACACACACACACACATATATATATATATATATATATATATATATATATATATTCACGGGTGTAACAGGAAAATTGTCCAAATCATGTAACACCAAAATTGTCCAATTGTTATATTAAACTCTGAACCGCTGTATCTTAGAAATGATTAAAGATATCATACTGGAATTCTCCGAGGTTTTTATAACACTATTGGACTTGGACTCTATTTTGAACAATAAGAATGATGTATTTAACACTAAGTTGAAATGATGATCCCTCTTCTTGTTTTATATATATATATATATATATATATATATATATATATATATATATATATATATATTATTCTTCAATCAATCACTAGCAGACATTTGTCATTTGAACCAAACATGCCGTTATTCTTTGAGTCTAATATATTATGGGCATCATTTACAGATTTGTTGATCGTTTCGTAAGTTAAAGTATTTATTAATATTCTGAATTCATTATCAGTGTTATTAATGGTTAATAGCTTTACTCTGGCAAATTTTTTAACAAAGTCTTGCATGGGCATTTGTACAGAAAAATTATTTTGAAACAGTCATGTTTCGAATCAGTCATATCTAAAGTCAGAAAAATCGCTCACTGAAAGAACTGATTTGACACCATTTTGCATGCCTAACACCCCCGCCACCAATAAATCTGAAATGTAAATAAACGCGGTTGCAGAAAGTATACAATTATAAAATGAAAACAAAACATTATAAATGTGGCTCGTGATTTTCAGCTGCCATCAATTGAGAAGGGACTTGACGGCACGCCCGTAATGGCGGCCACCGACCGTGTTATCTCAGCGCTTCATACAAGTGTCAGCTTTGTAAAGTAAATACTTGAAAGCAAAAGTAATACACATGAAGTACTGTAGAAAAACAACAACAACAAAAAACAAAAGAAACAACAAAAAAACAAAGCAATCCAGCTCGCTAGAAAGAGTGTGTTAGTTTGAGTGTTTGATGAACGACTGCTTGTCAGTCTCGAAGCCAAAACTTTTTATTCTCCGTAGGAAGGTTGCTGCCTAGCGATACAAAGCTGTGATATGAAGGATTTGAAACTCACACGATAAAAAACGATGAAGTGGCCATTTATAACACTGCAGAAAGGAAGCAAGAGTGTTGACACTGGTTTTAGGAATTTACATAATATTAATATGGCGGCTGAGGAAAGCGACGCCATGATGTTGGGTATTTCTTTTCGGTGAGGATTTCTGTAATGTTTCGGATGAATGAATATGTGACAGATCAATTGGAGTGATAGAAACATTCATCTTTGTTGGCGAAGTTAAATATCTACAGTTATTATATGATTAAAGTGCTTATAGATTTTCTTTCAGTTTAGTCTGGAGAATGTCATCTGGATAAAAGTATTCTTCACAATGTTATTTGGAGACTGTCTATATTTCTCAGATGAGGTATTATGTGAGGTATTTACATTAGTCGGACTATTGTCCTCATCTTTGTCGCCATATTTGTCACAACGTTTCAGCCGTTGTACGCTCCGGCCTTCTTCAGGTGGTTGGAATTTCGAATCGAACCCTTTATTTCGATCACTGGGGTAGACTGTTCTAGTTCCACGAGCCATGTTTGATGGATGTCAGTTATCAGTTATCTCCTGGTAATTTTCCCTCTGAAAGTTCTCCACTGCCTGAACCGGGTATTGAACTCACACTCTTTGGATCTGGATCTAACCAACGCCTTTATCCACTGTGCCATGTGTCCTTGAGGACATCTGGGTATGAATTTCTGAGTATTATAAACTTAATTTTTCAGCAACCATTTTTACCAGTACTCATATTGCAATTTTTGCTGTTATCATCACATGTTTTTACCAGATCTCATATTGCAACTTTTTTTGTTATCATTGCTTTTCTCTGGCACTCCTAATTACTGGTTCCCATATTGTATTTATTTCTATGCTTGGCCGACTCAGGAGATTTTTGTGGCCTAGCATATGTGCTGATTCCTTAAGTTTACGAATTTTCCAATGGTGTTCCCTGTCTATGATCTCAACCTGATCCCACATGGGACAGTGATCTCCCTTTTCTCTCCATATGTGGTCAGCCATATGTGGAGAGTAAATGTGATCGAAAGCGAGATTCAATGAGCCCCCAAAAGATGGAGAAAATTACAATAGGAGAGTTAAGGAAGACAACTTAAGCCAATCGATAAAAGCTTGACGGAGATTACAACAAATCAAAGCTAATGACGACAATTCAAATTTGAAATATTTAGTAAATTTTGAAAAGGTATTTTTAAGAAACAGTAAACAAAGAAGAAATCTTTTCTCTCCCAATGTCTCTCGCTTCCTATGCATCAATATTGTGATTTTCTTTCATTGTTTAATGATAATGTTATTAAGCTTATCAGACGATATGAAAAGAACTTACATAAAATATATAGACAACACTTATCTATATTATTTAATGAAACATGTATGAATATATATATATATATATATATATATATATATATATATATATATAGATAGATAGATAGATAGATAGATAGATAGATGGATAGATAGATATTTTCTGTTTGAACGGTATTTTGATAGATACAATTTAAGTAAATGTTGAGTTTTTAATATATATATTAAATGCCTATAATTAGTAACAGAAGCCATTGGTTCATATCAACGGCTTTCCATACTCAATACTCATCGGATTCACTCTCGCGTGGTCATGTGTGACGTCATGAGCTGTGGTGCGATTTTCGCTTTCAGCGTCTTATATGCACGTGTTTATCGTTGCTTGGAAATCATCCATGTAAACAAACAAGACTATCATCAATTTCTTGTTCGTGTATTGCTTAATATATTGTGTAATTGTCATCTTTGATAATGGCTTATGTAAGCCGAAAGCTTAGATTGGATTAAAAAATATGTATCAATATTGTGATTTTCTTTCATTGTTTAATGATATTAAGCTTATCAGACGATATGAAAAGAATTTACATAAAATATATAGACAACACTTATCTATATTATTTAATGAAACATGTATGAATATATATATATGTATATGATGTATATATATATATGTATATATATATATGTATATGATGTGCATATATATATATATGTATATGATGTATATATATATATATTGTGTGTGTATTTAGGCAGCATTTTTTCATTCATACATATATATATAGACAACACTTATCTATATTATTTAATGAAACATGTATGAATATATATATATATATATATATATATATATATATACATATATATATCATTAAGTAATTCATCGAGTCTAGAGATTTTACAAGCCTAGCTTAGATGTGGCACAAGGCCGAAAGTAGGGAGCACCCAGTGAGGATCGAACTCACTACTCAGTTGTAATTGTTCTAGCTAAACATGCTTGCTAACCATTACACCGCCTCGAGGTGCCCTATTGATTTCCCAAGCGTAGCTTAGATGTGGCACAAGGCCGAAATTAGGGAGCACCCAGTAAGGATCGAACTCACTACACGGTTGTAATTGTTTTAGCGAGCCAAGCTTGCTAACCATTACACCGCCTCGAGGTGCCCAATTCATCGAGTCGAGAAGAAACCTCAACAGAATGCAAAAAGCACTGGACGGCCGTTTCGTTCTATATTTCTGCATTCTGTTGAAGTTTCTTCTAGACTCGATGAATTACTTAATTATGATTATCTCAAATCCTCCTAATAATTTCTTATATATATATTTCCATTTTGTCATATATATATATATATATATATATATATATATATATATATATATATATATATATATATATATATATATATATATATATATATATATATATATATATATATATATATATATGACAAAGTGTAAAAGTTTTCATGTGACGCGTTTTGTCCATTAGGTTTTTTTTTTTAAATATTCATGAAATAATGACAATACTTCATTTGAGAACTTTAAACAACACAAGGAAAGCTGGAGAGCTGAAAACAACAAAGACGGGGATTCTAGTTTGAATAATTTATGACCAAAAGACATTACTCTATCTCAGTCACTGAACAGGAGTCGCTGTAATCAATAAATTAAGTCAACAAATTGTCAAAAATCAAAGAAAAAATCTGTCGTAATAGGTATATTTGTGTTTTGACTAAGCCGAGACTAACGGTTTATTTCCCTTTTAGAGTTTTGAAAATAAAATAGAAAAGAGTAATTCATCAAAGAAAAATGGTGAAATTATTCATTAAACCAAATTGCAAATTTGCACTTTTTTCTGTATAAGAAGAAAAACCAACTTGAACCCTTTTTGTTTTTTTGTTTTTTTTTTGTCTTTAAAAGACCAATTTCGAAATTGCCGGGTTTGCCTTTTCAGCTATGAATTTATAAAGTGTACTTAAAAAAAAAATTGTTGATATTTGCTGCAAATTGACTTTTGCAATTAACGAGGATTTTCGTGCTTTTCATCTCTGTTTATAAGTGTCCTGTCTCAAGATAGGGTTTCATGGCGGAGGCGATGATCCTCTAGAGAAACGATCGATTGTTTCTAATGTGCACTGTCGAAGCAAATCGATCTTCACAAGTCCGAACAAGTGCGATGGCTGTGTCAGATGAAAGACGTATATAATGGCCGGATACAATTTTTGACATCACCTGAGAGATGTCGCCGAAATGTTGTCGCATGTCGGGATTTTCCACTGATCTTCCAGTCTGCCTTGATCAAATAATAAGTAAATTAACTGCAAGCAAAATCCCATGTCCTGTCAGAACGTAAGCGGCCATGGCTCTTCGCCCCCATCTTCTTCTTCTTCTTCTTCTTCTTCTTCTTCTTCTTCTTCTTCTTCTTCTTCTCCTCCTCCTCCTCCTCCTTCTTCTTCTTCTTCTTCTTCTTCTTCTTCTTCTTCTTCTTCTTCTTCTTCTCCTCCTCCTCCTCCTCCTCCTCCTTCTTCTTCTTCTTCTTCTTCTTCTTCTTCTTCTTCTTCTTCTTCTTCTTCTTCTTCTTCTTCTTCTTCTTCTTCTTCTTCTTCTTCTTCTTCTTCTCCTCCGCCTCCTCCTCCTTCTTCTTCTTCTTCTTCTTCTTCTTCTTCTTCTTCTCCTCCTTCTTCTTCTTCTTCTTCTTCTTCTTCTTCTTCTTCTTCTTCTTCTTGTTCTTCTTCTTCTTCTTCTTCTTCTTCAATGTGCTGTGTCCCTTCAGGCGGTCATGGCTTTTACAGCTCTCTATCTCGTATGGCTCTTAACAGATTGTCTCCATTTGCTAAGGCCTCCGCACCTCGTACCGCCATTCATCCACACAAGCTCGTCATGTATGTGCCTTCCCTTATCTCTCTTACTCTCAGTATGCCCTGTGAGGGTTAAGTTTTCCAAGCCCTCCTTCCTCATGATATGTCCAAGGAATTTCAATCGTATTTTCCTGATTTTAAGCAGAAGTGTTCTTTCTGTCGCACTTTTCCTTTAAGAATTCCTTGTTGCTTACTCGCTACCCACGCACCTTCTTTGGCCTCACGTTTTCCATTGACTTGAAGTGGACCGGCTACATCGAATCACTGTGATGCGTCCCTTCGGGACATAGGCGATCATGGCTCTCCACAACATTCTATCTTGTGCGGCTCTTAACAGATGTTCTACCTTTGCCTCACGTTTTCAACTGACTTGAAGTGAAGCGACTACATCGAATCAATAGCTGCATCTACTGCAAGGAAGGTTGGTTCACTGTGTCATGCCAGAAAATGTTTCTCGACAAAGTCCATCTTGCACATTTACAAGTCTATCATTCTCCCGCGCATTGAATACTTTTGCCATATCTGGTCTGGTCTCTTGAGATTCTTGACAAGATCCAAAGAAGGATCTGCAATGTAATCGATCCTGACCTGGCATCTCGACTTCAGTCACTTTCTCACCGACGTGACGTGACTTCCCTCTGTCCTTTCTCCAAATATTTTCACGGCAACTGCTCTGACGAGATTTTTTCATAATGAAATATTTGCTCCGATTACACGAATTTAATAGTGCTACTACATTGGTATCTAAGTCCCAGCATTTTACTGTTGAATTAGCTAAATGTAACTGCCACTTCTACTTCAACAGTTTCTTTTCTAGCACTTCCCACCTGTACCACTCCCTTCCGTTTTCTTGCTTCCCTGATATCTACAATCTTCTAAAAATTTAAATGCAATATCAATCGCCATCTATCTTCTTGAATCCCCTTCATCTCTTGTCCTTTCCTCAATCCTCCCTTTTATCAGTCTTCTCTTTCACCTTAATTCCCTGTAACCCCCTGCGCACTAGTAGCATTCCCTCTTTGCTTGAGGTGAAATGATTTGAAAAAAGAAAATCTGTAGAACCACATTTCTGATGCCTCTAGATTTCCCCCTCATCAGTGGGGATACTGATAAACATTCACTGTAATGGATATCACATAGCAATCCAGCGTCCTAGGGGCATTTTTCCGTTTCTCACGACCACTTCCTTTTGAATGCCTTTTTCGTTCGTCCTGATCCGAGTTCGAATTCAAGTTGAACCCATTACATTCACTTACGTGCTATTACCCCTGGGAAAGGTATGAATCCTCTTCTTAAAGCTATGGTTAAATATCAGGACAGACTGAGTTCAGTAGCCTTGGGTGGCAAGCGGTCTAGAAGGAAACTCTGATTTCAAAACCGGCCTGGAGAGGCTTGGACTCCGTCAGGCTATCTACTTCGGCTGCAGTACATGTGATGTCCCTACGACCCTGATAGGTCACGGGATTCGCGATTCACTAGTCCAGTGCGTGTTCGGATCTCAGTGTCCTATTTTCCATCCTGTGTTAAAAGGCTTCCCAGATATTTGACCTTATGCACCTGTTTGATGTTTATATCTAATTCTGAACACGCATCTAGGGTTTTTTTCTCTTGCTGGTGATCATGCTTTCTGTCTTCTTGCAGTTGATAGTTAGTCCTTTCTTCTTGCTTTCTTCTACCACCTTGTCTAGAAGGTCCTGTATTTTCCTTTCCGGGTCAGCCATTAGCATTGTATTGTCAGCGTATCTCATATTGTTAAAATTACGCTCACCGGTAATAAACTTTGATAGGGTCTCCGGTTCTCTTAGAATAGCGTCGCTGTAGAAGTTGAATATATCTGGGGAGAAGACGTATCCTTGTCTCATGTCCCTTTTCTATTTTTGTATAGTGACTCAATTTATTTTCTATCCGTATACAGGCGGTTTCCTCCCATAACATCTTTTTCAAATAGATCTCCACAGCCTACCTTTCTTCACTAATGTTACATAACGTACCTATGAACACTAAAGAGTATGTCCTAATCCTCATAATTATATTAGACACTATTGTAAGTGTGTATGTGTGGGGGGGAGGGTAATATGCTGTATAAGTAGTCCACTACTAACAGTGGTTTACCTACATCACGCTGTTGGCGAGTATTTTATTTTGTTGATGTTATAAAGATTACCATTTCATTTCCAACCTCCGTTTTGGTTATTCCTCATTCAGAAACCTTTCCTCGGTTATAACAATTCATTACATTAGTAATTACATATCAATTCATTGGTGACAAAATGATCAAATTTCAAATGTAAATTGCTTGTCTACATTTATTTGAAAATATATTCAGTTTAAATACTGAGGTCACTTATTTGAACCATCATTCATGTCATATACCGTACCTATGAACACTGATGGGTATGTCCCAATCCTCATAAATACGTTGGACACTATTGTAAGTGGGGTTAATATGCTGTCTAAGTCCACCACGAGCAGTGGTTTACCTATTTCACGCCGCTGGCGAGTATTGTATTTTGTTGATGCTATAAAGATTACCATTTCATTTCCGACCTCCATTTTGTTTATTCTTCATTCAGTAACCTTTTCTAGGTTACAACAATTAATTGGCACTGGCACTTTGGGAAAGATAGCGGAGTGATTTCTCGTTGACTTCTCAGCGTCTTTGAATTAAAATTATCCTTCTCTACTGGCTGACAGTCAATGATAAAGACCCCAGTATACCCTACTATTTAACCCACTGTATTGATGCTGTTACAAAGAGCCTTAGTGTTAAGTGAACTCAGCCGATTAAGCCGTAACTCGAACGCGTCTCACAGGTTCCATTTTTCAGTGGTTATTCTTTATTGTGTTTATACATGCTTCGTGATTTTTTCGATGTGGAATTTTTATTAATCACAATACTCGTGAACATTTCACGGTTTTCTACGTTTTGAATTTTTACAATTTTTTTTCTTTCTTTATTCATTTACTAGCTTAAAAGCCGCACTCGGTCCGGAATTTTAAGCTAGTTCCTATCAAATGGATCTCCGGCTTTCAATTACTCAATTCATTCCATGCAACTTCAAAACCTCACTTTAACTCTGATTCGGGCTATACGTCCAATTTAGACCGAAAGACCGATTTGGGCCCAAAAGTTTGGACCAAAATACTGATCTGGGCCGTAATTCCAATTCAGGCCTAAAATTGAGTTCTTCAAATCACAAATTCTGCGGAACTTCAAAAACCTCACGTCACGAAACCTCTGACTTTAACTCAAATTCTTTGTTATTTTGAAGAAATTTATTGATTACCCCAATTCACAAAGCTTTGGAGATATTTTAAACTGAAAAGAAAAACAAATAATCAATAAATTCACGAAATTTTTGTGTTACTTTAAACTCAATATATATTAAAACATTTAAAATCACTAATTTTTTTCAGTTATTTTAAAATTTAAATGTTTAACTGTTCCTTCCTCATCCGGACACAAATCCCAATGCTGGATGTTCAAGCACCAAATGAAGGGCATTTTTTTAATCCGGGGATTACCCTGATTTCATAAAAGTATAACATGTCTGTGTAGAGGAAGTTTGGTCCGAGCTACAGGGGTTTAAAACATACGGAAGAACACCGTTTGTTTATTTAGATTTCCAACCTGTCTTTCTTCCTTAATTCAATTTCAGTGAAGCAGACGGTAAGGGCCTTGTCGTGTTATCATTCCCTTTAACTCTGTTTCTTTTTTCTTTCTTTCGTTCCTTCGTTATTTATTTATTCATTGTTATTATATATCCTTTCTTTTTCTCACTAAAAGCAGACAACATCTCTTACATATTTTTCTTCCGTTTTTTTCTCGCAATAAAAACGGACGGTTTATTTGCATGTGTAATTATCAATTTTTAATTTAATTTAATATAGATTTTATTCTGTTCTTATTTTATGAAATGTTGGCCATTATTTTGGTTAAATATTTTCCAACACTCATATATCTATCAAAATACGTGTTTCTTTCTTTCTTGTTGTTATGTATGCTTTCATTTTCTCGCTAAAAACAGGCAACATTTCTAATATATTTTTCTTTCGCCTTTCCTCGCAATTGAAACGGAAAGGTCTGTTGCTTATCTGAGGCAATGACGCGGTGTATAACGTAAAATTTTAATTTGATTTAATATAGATTTTATTTCATGATCATTTCGTTAATTAAATATTATACCATTTTTTGGTTTAAAATCTTTTCCAAAAATCATATCAGTCAGTTATGTGCCATGCGTGGTACACGCTTAGGTGATCATGTATCTTTTGATACATAAGTGACGAGGAAGAAGTTTTCCCGAGGTAGGTTGCCATGTCTTTCTACTGTAGACTTGTTGCCATCCAAGGCCGGTCTGTCCTGCTATTTACTCACAGCTTGGGGTGAAGAAGAGAATTCAGCCCTTTCCTAAGGGTATTATCACGTAAGTGAATGTAATGGATTCGATTGGAATTCGAACTCGGCTCCCCGATATCTCAATCCGAGCCGCTATCCATTACTCCACCGTGCCTCCTCAAAATCATATAGCTATCAAAAATAAGCGTTTCTTTGTTTTTCATTTTCTTTTTCTTTTTTTTTTATTATTATCGATACTATCTTCTCTCACACTAAAACCAGACAGAGTCTCTGATATATTCATTTTCTTGTCCTTCCTCGAAATCAAATCGGAAGGGTCCATTTTTTATCTGAAGTGACGGTAGGACGTAACGGACGAATTAAGGGAGGAACACATAGTATTATAATAGGATTATATGCCTATTTGGACCAAGCACATTTTGCTTGTTATACTCACAATGTTTCGGCCGTGGTACCCTCCGGCCTTCGTCTGTTGTCTTTCATTGTACTTGATAACCTTGGAATTTTGAACTGAACCCTTTATTCAATCCACAGGATCTATTATTCCCATTCCAGGCTTGGTTACTACTCATCTTTGGTATTCATTTTTCTATCGCATTGAAAGAGAGTATGTGGCGCTTTTACGCAGTCTTTTTTTTTTTGCGGTGGCGGACTACTTACCTTCTCCTCTGCAATCTCTCTTTACTACAGGCGCAGCGTTGCAAGTCTCTATACTTTATTGCTAATTTTAGATGTTTAGATGAGCGCTCCATTCTTTAGTTCCACTAGTTTAGATCTTTACAGTTGGGACGCGCCATACTACTTCTATGAACTTGAATCAGCCTTATACCATATTCCAAATGCAAGACGAGAGTCAGCTTCTTCCCAAGACCTGCCACTATGTGGAACAGAATCCAGTACGGATGCATCCTTGAACACTGCAATCTTAACATCTTCAAGTGCCATTCGTTATCCATCCTCCTTACTTATATTGCACTTTCTACCGTTCACCCTTTCATTCCTATCACGCACCTCATTCATCACTACCATTTTAACAGTAAATCTCTATCCTGTATGGCTCTCCAGCCTTGTATTGAAAACTCTGATATTAAACTTCCTCTGGCTTGCGACCATACCCATTCATGGGAAAGGCTTCGGTAGTAAACCCTGAAGACACATCCGGAGCTGGCGTCTCTAAGACAGCCCGCGGAAATTCAAATTCCAGGTTGGTGTCTGGCGTGGGATAATTCACTTCATGGCTTGAAAGAAGTCTTTAGCCTTGGGTAGCAGTCTTTCTAGAAATGGTGTCTTGACAAAAAAAAAACCTGGATGTAGGGTTGGCGCCTCACGTTTTGTATCAGCTACCGAACGAACTATCATGGCGCGCACTACCACCGAGCAAACAGGGAAATCGTCTCATCCTTACTTCCATGTCATCCTTCTTGAAGTGTCTTCCTGCGAATTTGACTTTTACAGACACCATAGCCAGGGACTCAGGGTTGGACATTGAGGATCTGGGAACAGCAATACAGGACCGAACTGTATGGAAAGGGATTGTCAGTGGAGTTCCGACCAACCATAGGGAGGTCGAAGGATGATAATGATGATTGGGTGACATTTAGTAAAAAAAAGAAACATATGAAAATTAATCAAAATATTTATTAGGATTGTTTTATCACATAATTTATAACGATTTACTGAGCGCGACACGAGTATGAAAATAGAAATTATGTAAAAGTTCAGTATTCTTTTCTTTGTTTCTAATGATATTTTCTTTCTTCTTGTTATGTGTCGTGTCCTTTCAGGACGTAGGCGATCATGGCTCTCCACTTCCCCTATCCCTTGTAGCTCACAATAAGTTTCATGCCTCAGCCAATTCCCCCAGACAACGTTCTGCCATCCACTTGCTTAAGCCAACGTATGTCATGCATTGCTTTCCCTTGTCTCTTTTTTCCTCTATTCGACCTGTGAGTATCAGATTCTCCAGGCCCTGCTTTCTCATTACGTGTCCCAGAAATTTCATCTGCCTCTACTTTATGTTAAGTATAAGTTTCCTTTTTGTTTGCATCCTTTCAAAGACCTCACCGTTGCTCACAGGCTCGCTCCCATGATATCCTCAGCATCCTTCTGTAGAACCACATCTCCGCTGTCTCGTGTCTCTTCGTCATCTTTGAGGAGACCGTCCAACATTCGCTGCCGTATAGGAGGACAGATGTCACATAGCAGCTCGGTACTCTTTTCTTTGTCACCAAAGAAATCCTCTTGTTTCGCAGTACTCTGCTCAGACTTACTTAGATTTTGAAAGGTATCTTTCGCTATCCCAATGTACCTTCGGATTTCCTTGTCACACTTGTCCGTCCTCTCTTAAAACACTTCCCAGATATTTAATTTGTTGTACCATTTTGATTTTTGTATCTCTAAATTTTCAATTGCATGTTGGGATCACCCTTCTGCTTATAACAATATATTCTGTCTTTTTGATGTTTAGTCCTTTCTTCTAGTTTTCCTTCCACTACCTTCTGTGGGTGTTTTTGTAGTTTCCTTTCTGTGTTTGCTATCAACACTGAGTCACCTGCATATCTTATGTTGTTAAAACTATGACCGCCAATAATGAATCCTGGTAGGATGTCTAGTTCTCTCAGAATAACCTCACTGTTTAGGTTGAATATGCCCCGTGAGCAAATATTCCTAGTTTTGAGTGTAAACTGTTTATTCTTTCTGGGACGCAGTTTTCGTGTTTTGAAAGTAAAAAACAAATCCGCATTGAACTGAATTCTCTTGCGGCTTACGGTTGAAAAATTATTTTGACTATCAGGCGAGCCTGTTTTCATATTTATTCGCTGGTGATTAAAGAAAACTGAATTGATGTAATTGGAATAAACACACCGGCCTGACTGTGCAAATCAATAACCAGGCAAGCATAACGCCGAGAGACTTTCAGCGGAGAAGACAATTTGATCTTATCACGCATGCGCGATCGTACATGAAAAAGTATCCTCAACTTGCTTTTATCTTTTTTCTTTCCTGTTTTTTTTAATTTTTTTTACATATTCGACTCTCATAAATTTGATGTTTTCATATTAACAATAACAACATCTTGCAATAACAACAACAAAAAAGAAATGAAGTGGAAATACTGAGAATCCATGATATTAATAAGCCTTTTGTTCCCTGTCCACAAACTGTAAAACAGATTGTTTATAAAGCAAGATGACGTAAGACGATCAAAAAAGAACGCTCTTTAAACAAATTTCACAGCTGAGCGCAGATCACAATATTTGAGAAACGGAATCCCTATAAAACAATTTTCATAGATTAATAAAATATATCCACTCTATCAAATTCCATAGAATAGCATTTATTCGCCATAATTGACCCCCTTACAAGTAAACAGAAAGAAATGGTCCATCAACATCAAATAAAGGGGCCAATGATGGAAGACTATTTGCCTGCTGCCGGAAGTGGATATTTCTATTCCCGGACGTCAGGCTTCTCTCTATGGCAACCTTTTTTTTCTTTTTTTTTTTTTACTTCAGGGCTCACTTGTAGAATAACTAAAACTCTGGGGTGCATTTTAAATTTTAACCTTCATCACTGTATGTGACTTCATTTGCTTTACAAAACGTTTACCCCATCACTGAATGTATTTGAATTTCATAGCTGCGTTGTCATATCCTGCTATGGCAACAGAAAACTTTAAGTGAAATTAACAATATCGGTACTGAAATTGAGTGACCTTGGTTGTAACTTGCATTACTGAAAAACCATTGTCCAAGAACTTAGAACAATTTTTTGTATTAATTTTGATGCCATCGTCAACTTTTGAAGAGACCTATAATTTTACTGACGAGAATACTAGCTCAGACATTGCTCTGCCTTCCCCTCGTTTGTCATCAAAGTTTTGGTTGGCAATTTTCCTGAAGGAACCAACCTCTAATCCACTCATCACGTCCACCAATGGTAGCTCTGTATTCAGCACTAAACATTCCTGTTGAAAAATCAATATACTGTGCCTAACTTTTTGTTAGTTTGGTTGCTTTCATGTCCTCAGCTAATTATTTTTTTTTTTTAATATTCTGCATCTTTTCTCTCCATTTACATTTGCCATACCAGCTTCTTCAAATATTTTCTTGCTGGCCAGTTTCACTTTTCTTGCTTATTACTGATCTTTCTCAAATCTCTTTTTTTCTGTCATTCTTAACCTTTATCATTCTGCATACGCAAAAAGTTTATCCTGCTACTCAAAGTGGTCCTGATCCCTGAAGAATAGTGTGTTTGAGTTTCATAGTTGTGTTGTCATATACTGCTATGGCAACAGAAAACAACTTTGAGTGAAATTAACAATAAGGTCACTGCAATTGAGAGCCCTTGAAAAAGAATGCAGTGGAAAGGGAAGAAATATTAATAATGCAGAGTGCTAAAGGTTAAAGCTATTTTCCCAATGTTTTCAATTTCTTTTTTGATTAAGTTTATTTTGCAAAGAACAGTTGTTGCATTCCTATTACTCAACATCTTTTGAGGTTATCTTTCTTACAACTCATAGCATTCTTATATATTTGAAATTAAGAAATAAATATTAATTATTGTTATATATATTTATTTACAATATGAGGAACAATCCTTGTGTTGCATAATAAAATTCCCCTCCAGCAATTAAGTTAATAAATCTAATAAAATCAGATATTATTGACTAAAATTCACCCAATATATTTATTATAGAAATATAACCATATTCTGAAAATTCTACCAACATTTGTTGGTTAATAACAATTGCGTAAACACTAACTTTCATAACAAAAGTTTATCATGCCACTGAAGGTTACTGATCTCTGAAGAATACTGTTTTTGAATTTCATAGTTGTGTTGTCATATCCTGCTATGGCAACAGAAAACAACTTTGAGTGAAAGTAACAATAAGTTTACTGCAATTAAGAGCCCTTGAAAAAGAATGCAGTCGAAAGTAATATTAATAATGCACAGTGTTGAAGGTTAACTAAAAAAAAAAAAGATTATTAAGGAAATTTTGGTTTAGCATTCCCAAAGAGAAGTAGCAGTACAGTTTTCAGTTTGTTTGGTTTTTTTAGAGAGGCCGATAATGACTGATTTAAATTCCTTGTGGGTGGAAAAAAGAAAGGATTATCCACTACTTCTTAAATATTAAGTAATTTAGCACCCAGTTTAAAATATCAAATCACAAATAGCTGACTTAGATATGGAAGCCACGTGCTTGATGTCTCTAGTTTTTTTGTTTCTGTTTTTTTAAATAAAGATTTTTAAAAATATAATTAATAAATTATTCTTCTGTTAACTTCTTTAATTTCTTTTCATTCAAAAACATCTTCACCATTGTTAGACTGAAGCTTTGCATGAATTACGATTTTGTTTTAGCTGGGATGAAATTAAAATACCGCGCCAACAAAAACAAAACAGCTGTAGAAATTAACAAAAGCCTCATAAATAAATGAAAAGAGTTTCGTTGAATATGTTCGGTAGAATATACTTTAGATAGACACATTTCAAGACGAGTTGTCGCGCGAAAAATTAGCTGCTGTCAATCAATTATTCATTTACCTTTTCTGAAGATCAATCTCTAACGTTCTATGGACATGTCAGTGACAAAGCCTTTAGCAAATAAAACCTGCCTCATTAGAGTCAAGTGCAGATTAAAACTAATTAAATAATTAACACTTAATCAAAAATCTCCAATATGTTTTATTTGTTCTTCTTTCTTTTTCTCGAGTTTCAGTTCCGGTTCTTTGGAGCAGAGAGATCTCAAACACGCCGGCCGTGTCCCCTCAGGCTATCGCGGAGGACCTTTTCATCACCAATATTCTCCTCATAATTTGAAAAATTCAATAAATCCCTCGCCCCTTCCTTTACTTTTACAGCAGCAGTATTGAGCTTGACCTACCTAACAAGGGCAAACATAGAGTCAATCGATTTTAAGATTAGCAAGGTGTGTTCTAGTTCCTCTCCAGAGAAGAAGAAAAAAAAAACTACCGCGTATTCTTCATTAGCTATCTGACGAAATGCTTTAAATGTACTTTCCAACAATATTTTGGTTGCTTTTTTTTTCTCATTTTTATAAGAAATGAAGTTGGCAATTCATAATAAGGGAAGCCCCCCCTCCCCCCACACACACTCCAAATATTTTGTCCTCCTCTGCCATCTGTGAATTTTAATCCGAGAAAATGCACTTCTGACAGTGGACCTTACCGTGTGCTGATTTGATGCCGTTAACACTGGAGTTGATATTTCTGCTTTTGAAAAGGTCCGCTTCTGGCTCCCTCCATTTCTCTCTCGGAAGCCTGAAATTTCACCTATCGCGATGAAATGGTCGTTCTCTTAGGGAAAACGCGTGCCCTGAGCGCCTATTGGGAACCAAACTCAACAAAGGCTTCAGGAACTCGTACATATGATACATAGAAAAAGATACTGTTTTTTCTGCATTGGTCTGTTTCATTTTACTGTTTTACGATTTGTTTTGCATTAGTCAGTTTTAATTTTCTAACTTCCGGATTGATTTTGCATTGGTTAGTTTTATTTTGCCAGCTTCCGGATTCGTTTTGCATTGGTCAGTTATATTTTGCTAACTTCCGGATTCATTTTACACTAATCAGTTATATTTTGCTAACTTCCAGATTCATTTTGCATTGGTTAATTTTATTTTGTTAACTTCCTGATTCATTTCGCATTAATCAGTTATATTTTGTTAACTTCCGGATTCATTTTGCATTGGTTAATTTTATTTTGCTAACTTCCGGATTCATTTTGCATTAGTCAGGTATATTTTGCTCACTTCCGGATTCATTTTGCATTTAATCAGTTATATTTTGTTAACTTCCGGATTCATTTTGCATGTAATCAGTTATATTTTGCTTACTTCCGCATTCATTTTGCATAAATCGGTTATATTTTGCTAACTTCCGGATTCATTTTGCATTGGTTAATTTTATTTTCCTAACTTCCGGATTCATTTTGCATTATCAGTTATATTTTATAACTTCCGGTTTAATTTTGCGTTAATCTGTTATATTTTGCTAACTTCCGGATGCATTTTACATTAATCAGTTATATTTTGCTAACCTCCGGATTCATTTTGCATTAGTCAGTTATATTTTGCTAATTTCCGGATTCATTTTGCATTAATCAGTTACATTTTGCTAACTTCCAGATTCATTTTGTATTAATCAGTTACATTTTGCTAACTTCCGCATTCATTTTGCTTTAGTCAGTTATATTTTGCTAACTTCCGGATTCATTTTGCATTGGTTAATTTTACTTTGCTAACTTCCGGATTCGTTTTGTGTTGGGCAGTTTTATTTTGCTGCTTTCCCGATATGTGTTTCAGTGGTCAGTTTCGTTTCGCTGCTTTCCCAACAAAAAACATGTTACCGAGAACATCTACCGCGTTGCGTTGGCGATGAAGTCAGTGAATCTTGGTTATTATTCGTAGTATCGTTGTTGATAATCGAAAAAGCTGATATGTTTTTGATTGTCTGTCTATATTTCTGAGGTGAGGTTTTGTAATTATTTACACTATTCAGATTGTTGTCATCATCTTTATTTATTGTATAACCCCCCCACCGCACATGCTGGCGACTCTTGATTATCGGTGCCAAATTGGTAGAATGATGTATTCTCTCTCTCTATCTCTCTCTCTGTCTGTCTGTCTGTCTCTCTTCTCTTTGTGTGGCCGAGTAGTGAAATGTTTTGGTTCGGCGATAAAAGAACTTCAACAAAAGAAATTTTAATCTCAACTAGTTTATTAAACACGTCGAAGTGTACATTTCTACTTATCCAGTGGGCTTGCTCCCTCTCCCCACTAAGGAGCAGATCGAGACACGACAGAGAACACGTCTACATTGTTCGACCGTTAAGACTCGACTCTCCAAAATCCCTTTCTACAACTTCTATCATTCCCACGCTCGTTCAACCAATCAAAATCGACTTTCTTTATTTTGTCTTGTATGTGACCCCAAAGGTCAAACTGAGGAAGTCAGAGCAGAAATACACTTCTCTAAAAATAATAGTCTTCTAAACTATTATTTAGCATATTGCCACCTTTCGGCCTTCTTCAGGTGATTGGAATTTCGAACTGGACACTTTATTTCGTCCACCGGGGTAGATTGTTCTAGTTCCACGTGACTAAGTTAACTGAGACATCCGGAAGAGGATGTTTCAGTTACCATCTTTTAACTCAAGTTTTTCCAAGTTTTTTTTTCACGATTGCAGTAGCCAGCTATTGAACTCACAAATCTTTGGGTCAAATCACTGGATAATTTGGTATATTTTAGACTGAGCTCAGTAATTCTCGGGATCGCAATAGATCAACTTTTCTCAAATCAAAGTTTTCTGGTGATCATTAAATTCGATTCAGTCATTTCTGGCGTGGATCAAATACTTTATATGTTTTCTTGACTGGCTTCGCGCAACAAATCGAAAAGAGCCCCGAAGTTTAATTACCATGTTTGACGGAATATAAAACTTATGTTTCCTCACAAAATTGGTTGTGCTTCCCGAGAGCCTAATTTTATACACAGCGGTCACTCATAAGCTATAATATTCACCTTAGACAATCTACTCTAGCCTAAGTTCATAATAATATTATTTACTCAAGTGACATTATTATTATTATTATTATTATTATTATTATTACACACTTAAGAGAAGAGAACGATTTAAGAAAAGAAAAAGAAAAAAGTGTGACAGTGTCAAACAATGTTTCAACTGAACGTCTGCCTTCTTCAAGATTATTCAAGTATAAAACTATATAAATCTATTAAAATTTTCTTAAATCGCGTTCTTCTCTTAAATGTTGAAAAATATTGAAAGAGTTACGCCAATTATTATTTTTTTTTTCTTTTCTTTGATATCTGGCGTTTACACATTTCTTTCCGGGTCCTGCCCAGGGACCTAACGTTAGACATGGCATCATGACACTTTCCACTGCAAAAAAATAAAAAAATAAAAAATAATAATAATTACATAGATAAAGCCCTTCGTAAAGTGTGGGCTGTATTTGTTAGAACAATATTTTGTATCTCTTTGAGGCATGGACTTCCAGGGATCCCTTCAATTAGTCTACTGGAATCTTTTCCAACCAGTCCAAGGGCTCCAACTACAACAGGGATTGTTGATGTTCCCATGTGCCACATTTTTTTAGATCTCTATTTCAAGGTCCTTGTATTTTGACAGCTTTTCGAATATCTTCAAAGATACATTGCAGTCTGCAGGGACTGCCATATCAATAAGGTGGCACTTATTTTGTTTGTGGTCTTTAATAACAATGTCTGGGCGGTTGGCTTTGATCGTTCTGTCAGTGTGTATTGTGTAGTCCCATAGAATTGTAACAATAATAATAATAATAATAATAATGTAAATTATTATTATTATTATTATTATTATTATTATTATTATTATTTCCTTTGATTGTATACACATTACCATCCGGGTCCCAACCAGAGACCTAAGGCCAGAAATATCTTCATGACATTTCCCACTGATCATTTTGAAAAAAAAAAGATCACACACATTTTACATAAATAAAACTCTTAATGTGTGAGCTGTACTTGTGAGTACATTTTTTAAAAATTTCTTTAATGCATAGGCTACAAGAATTCTCTGCAATGAATCTATTGGAACCTTTTCCAATGAATCCGAGGTCTCTAACTTACAAACGGAATTCTTGCAGTCCTCATATGCCACGTTCTTTAGAATTTCACTTTAAGATCCTTGTATTTTGATAGTTTTTTTTTTATTTAAGATCTTCAAAGAAACGTTACAATCTGCAGAGACAGCTATGTCAATAAAAAATTGTATTCTTTTTTTGTGTGCGGATTCTGATCACGGTGTCCGGGCGATTAGCTTTGGTTGTTCTGTGTGTATTGTGTAGTCCCATAAAATTGCTACAGGTCCTATCTCTGTAACCGTGTTTGGGTTGTGTTCATCCCAATTTCTTGCAGTTTTCTTTCCGTAAAAGCTGCAGATTTTCCAATGCAGATATAGGCCTACTCTGTCATGCCGGGTTTTATATTCGTTGGGTGCTAATTCCTGATACAAGATGGTCAATTGTTTCTGGATATTTATCACAGAATCTACATTTTGGTCTAACTCAAATTATTATTTCCTTGGATTTCTGTTACATGCATATTTCCTTCTGGGTCCCAACCAGAGATCTAAGATCAGAAATGACATCATGGCATTTTCCACTGATCATTTTGTAAATAAAACAAAACAAAAACAATACAAAATAAAACTAAGATCACACACATTTACGTAAATAAAGCTCTTCGTAATGCGTGAGCTGTACTTGTGAGTACAATTTTTAATCATTAGAAAACCAACAAAATTATTGAAAATCGATATGGTATCGATCAGAAAATATTGATTTTGACAAGTCTCACGAGTTTACACAAAGTTTTATTGCAAATATTAAGTTTTACAAACTTTTGAAAAATATTGAAATTTCAATGCAAAAACAAGTATTTCGAGCTACTTTTTCAACGTTAAACACGCTAGTTTCAAAATTGAATTTGCTGTTTGAAAACATTAGAAAAACAATAAAATTATTGAAAATCGATATGGTATCGATCAGAAAATACTGATTTTGACAAGTCTCAACAGTTTACACAAAATTTTTTGTATTTTTTTAAAGTTATGTCTATTGGAACATTTTTCCAATAAATCCGAATGCTCTGGGTAATCTTCATACCAGTTTATTTCAGTTATCTTCGCATAAACCTTACAGTGCAGATATTGACCAATTCTGTTATGTAGAGTGTTATATTCAGTGGGTGCTAATTCCTGATACAAGATGGTCAATTGTTTCTGGATATTTATCACAGAATCTACATTTTGCGTTAGCGCAATTTTTCAGTATGTGTGCTTGGTAATTTCTAGTTAGAAAAGCATTGATCCTGTGCAGCAAGAAAAAGATCTTCGGTTTCAGCTTTTAACCCTGCATTATGTAACCACTGATGGGTAAGGGTTTTGTCTACACCAGCTTGTTTGGTACAGGTATGGTATTGACCATGAAGATGCTTATCTTGCCCTTTATTTTGCATTATTATTATTATTATGATTATTTCACCCGAGAGGTTAGAACGTTCGCTTTCTGGACATGACCGACGAATTCGAATCTCACCATGGTCGAGTTATTCGTCGAGATAATATTATGGCGATTCCAGCGTCCGGTACCATGGAAAGTGCCTGAAAACCCACCCAGAGATTTAAATCATACATTTTGAGTGTAACTGGGTAGTAGACGGGAGCCTTCGAAGCCTGTCGATGGTTGAGCTAGCACGATATTACAAGTCATCGTGACTGAGGGTTTTAACGTTCTGGACTTGTTCAAGAAATTGATCACGCCAGATTATGTGTTCTTTCCCAGAAACCCTAACTCAGGTCCGCTCAGCATAGTTGCAGGATAAACCACGGCTTTGCTCTACGGTTTGGGCAACAAATGGGAAAGACCCTTGAAGTTTAATTACGGTGATAATCTATTTGATGAACAGGTAAAAAAAACTGTTCAGACTGTTGATTGATTCATATTTTCTGACACCTCGCCCGTTTTCAATGTCGAAATAAATAAATAATTGTTGTGGTGGGATCCACCTAATCTGCATAGGTGACTACCAACTATATAAATAATGGTTGATACCGGAAGACGAGGAAAAGGAATCACGAGATCCAACTAGAGACTCTGATCGACTGCGACTAGTCAACACATTCTCCAGGAACGTCTTCCCAGAAATATACAGAAATACTATATGTACTTATTGTGTACACTTTCTTGTTATAATACATTCTTGTTCCAAGTACATTTTGTGTTGCATTATTATTCCATGCAATAGGCGAGATTCAACATTGAGTCAAGACTCAACAATAATAAAAACCAGATGTCAAGCAAAATGACACCCGTACCTATTGACTTTGATACGTACTGTCTTGACAAAAACGAGAAATATAATAATAAACTTGTAATTGACAAATTTTCTTTTTTCTATTGTGTACGATAAACAGCTGTGGGGTTAGTACATTCTTTGACAGACTACATTGTCACTAGATATAATAGTTTTACAAATTATTGGCATAAGCTTTTGTCCTGCGACACACTGCTACAAAAAATGATCCTTGTTATTCGTTTATTGGCTTCTAGATAGTGACAATTAAACACGGGCATATATAACAACGAAATGACCTCCCGTTGGGAATACGTTGTACAGGGCGCGGCAGAAATACCTCCCACAAATACCTACCACGAAAGAGCAAGAGATTAGTAGCAATGGTGTCCTTCTCTAGCTCATGTCTTACCATTATGTGGGAGGTATTTCTACGCAGCCTATATTTTAGTTGGGAAATATGTGACGCACTGATGACGTTACTGTAACATTGCAATCAATTATTTGCCTGGGCCCAAATTGACCGCTTTAAATATATATATATATATATATATATATATATATATATATATATATATATATATATATATATAATTAAGTAATTCATCAAGTCTAGAAAAAACCTCAACAGAATGCAGAAAGCACTGGGCGGTCGTTTCGTCCTATATTTGGGACTCATCAGCAGTGCGCATCCACTACCGAGAGTTGAAACCCGGACAGTTACAAAATGAGCAAACGTCATACCAACTGTACCAACGTGTCTCGGTGACGAAGCGGTAACGAATTAGACTCGATATTGCGCCGCTTGTTCACATATTCCGTGGTGGAAATCCGAGTTTCCGTTACTCATAAGACTTTGCACCCGAGAGCCACGACTACTATCTCCAAGCCGCTCCATCTAGAGCATTAGAAGCCGGTTCAAGCAAGAATGATAGAAATTATGGAGGATTTGAGATAATTATAATTAAGTAATTCATCGAGTCTAGAAGAAACCTCAACAGAATGCAGAAAGCGCTGGACGGCCGTTACGTCCTATATTTAGGATTCATCAGAAGTGCGCATCCACTACCAGAAATTGAAACCCGGACAGTAACGATATCAGGGAAACTTTATATCAACTGTACCTCTTCGTCACCGAGACCCGTAGGTATAATTGATATGAGGATACGTGGGAAAGATAACGGTTAACCCTCGACTTGCACAGGTTAAGATTGTAGTGATCGGGGAAACATCCTCTTGAGAGTCGGTTCCACGAAGTAAGAGGTAAGAAGCACAGTTTATGAGGATATGTGGGGAAGATAACGGTTAACCCTAGACTTGAACAGGTTAAGATTGTAGTGATCGGGGAAGCATCCACTTGGGAGTCGGTTCCACAAAGTAAGAGGTAAGAAGCACAGTTTATGAAGATATGTGGGGAAGATAACGGTTAACCCTAGAGTTGAAAAGGTTAAGATTGTAGTGATCGGGGAAGCATCCTCTTGGGAGTCGATTCCACAAAGTAAGAGGTAAGAAGCACTGTTTATGAGGATATGTGGGGAAGATAACGGTTAACCCTAGAGTTGAAAAGGTTAAGATTGTAGTGATCGGGGAAGCATCCTCCTGGGAGTCGGTTCCACAAAGTAAGAGGTAAGAAGCACAGTTTATGAAGATATGTGGGGAAGATAACGGTTAACCCTAGAGTTGAAAAGGTTAAGATTGTAGTGATCGGGGAAGCATCCTCTTGGGAGTCGATTCCACAAAGTAAGAGGTAAGAAGCACTGTTTATGAGGATATGTGGGGAAGATAACGGTTAACCCTAGAGTTGAAAAGGTTAAGATTGTAGTGATCGGGGAAGCATCCTCCTGGGAGTCGGTTCCACAAAGTAAGAGGTAAGAAGCACAGTTTATGAAGATATGTGGGGAAGATAATTGTTAACCCTAGACTTGAACAGTCATTTTTAGTGTGTTTTTCTTTAATCCGAGTTTTATATTTTTTATCACCGGTACCTTAATCTGAATAATATGCGAATGTCCCTTTGAGGATTGCAAATTATAACATGGGCTTTTATCTCGTGCGAGAAGATCCATGCCAGCTGCCAACTTTTGAATATTTCATCAAATAATCAAATGAGTTAAGACTGTCCTAGCCCGATCGTCTAAAGCGAAAGTTTTTAATTCTTTCCGCTTTCATGCCTTTCCATTGAGTTATAATCGATTCCGAATCAGAGAATAGTGCGGTTATCTTGCAAAAATATTAAGGTGTTTGTTAAGTAATGGCATATTTAAGCGATACGAATTATGAGTCAACTAATGAAGGCAGAATCAAGGCTGAACGGTAAAGATCTGTATCTACAATTAGTTTATAATCTCTCACTTACACACACACATACACACATACATATATATATATGTGTGTGTGTGTGTGTGTGTGTGTGTGTGTGTGTGTGTGTGTGTGTTTGTGTGTGTGTGTGTTCAAAAAGAGTGGATGGTTCTGCACAAAACCTTCATCGCTATAATCAAATCATATGTGCTGGTGTCTGGCTGTCGGTTCCTAGGAACTGAGCAGCTTGGCCCTCGAATACGACGGGAGATTCGAATATATATATATATATATATATATATATATATATATATATATATATATATATATATGTAAACAGGGTGCGATGAATAAATTGTCGTCTAAATGACGCAAAAATGAAAATAACACTGACATCTTATTTTAACAGATATATTTACCAAAATCATACAAAAATATAATGAAACAGTAAAGAGTACATTTATTCAATAAAAATCGCACACACACACACACACACACACAAACACACACACACACACATATATATATATATATATACTTGTTATATTAATGATAATTGTACCTAATATCAGGGATAGGCCGTACGTAAATATAAAAGTAGACACTAAGGTCCACACCGAGTGGCGACAGTTTGATTAATACTTGACCTCAATATCTACTCAATATCTACTTACATACAGACACACACACGCACACACACACACACACACATATATATACATATATATATATATATATATATATATATATATATGTAAATATATAATCAAATCATATCTTTTGTGTAGATAAATTTTACTGTTTCCAAGTTACGAATAATCCTTCTCAGACCAGGAGGAAATTCCGAAGTTCATTTTGGAAGAAAACACACACACACACACACACACACAGACACACACACACACACACACACACACACACACACACACACACACACACACACACACACAAATAGATTAAAAAAAAAACATAAACCGTCTAATATAGTATTATACATAACACAACCACACTCTCACGGTAACTCAGCCATTACATTAATAAGCAGCATATGGATTATAGTAACACTAGAGAGGTACTCACAAACAATACCAAAATACTAGTAAAATCAAATAGTAAAAACAGACTTATGATCTTTGAAGCAATGCTCATACAGTAACCACAAAAAAAGATCCATAAATAAAAACAATTATAACTTAAGAGCCCGTATCCTCAAATGTATATTAAAGAAATCGTCACACCCCGCTTACGTCAAAATACACTTTGCCTATATCACAACACTCACTAGGCCCACGAAACTTACCAATTGTCTGTACCTACCCTGATGACGACTTAAGAAAATCGAAAGGTTGGACTATATTTCATGTACTTTTCTTTCAAAATGAAATTCAGGCAATTTCTCATTGTCCGAGAAGGATTATTCTTAATTTGGAAAAGTAGATAGGTAAAATTAATTGACACAAGTTGTTTTTAATAGTATTTACCTTAAAGAACAACTGTTACCTAAACACACACACACACACACACACATACACACACACACACACACACACACACACAAAGATATATATATATATATATATATATATATATATATATATATAATACAACACCATATATCTAATAATGACAAAATGGATAAAACTGTTTTTATATATATATATATATATATATATATATATATATATATATTTAGAATTAGATATGTTAGCCTGTCGTCCGGTTCACACTCCTCTCCGATCTTTGGGATGGGCGTAGATGTTTATCCATTGTTTCCTGTTTAGGAATGGTTTTCCGGTTTCATGTAAAGTCGTTTCTTTCTTTCTCTTTTCCTGTGGTATTATCACCTTGCTCCTTACTCTGTAAGCCTCTGCCTCGAGTGTCTCTTGGGCCTTATACAGGATAATACACACACGCACACACACACACACACACACACACACACACACACATATATATATATATATATTAATCATTTAACTACAAGTAAGTCGATAAAACCACTGTGAAGCAGTAAATTACAGTGAAAGAGAATGGGAAGGCTTTAGCGAGAAGTTAGGAAAAAGACAATGAAAGAACAGGATTTGGAAAAGCCAGATCAGGCCGTAAATGAAGTACTGTTGTCATATTCGTGTGGGAGCTGCCCAGCCGTCTCTTTCCACATTCAAGCGCGTCCCCGTCTCCCTGTGAGTAACGGAGTATTTTCCACCCTCCAATCACAGGCGAGATGTAGTAAGCCTCTCGCTGCTCTATCGCTACTTCCATGGAAAATAATCGGACGAACTACATTCCTTGGTTCCGCCAGGTCTGACCTTCACGGCAAGGATCCGCCATGCCACTTACATAGTAGCAAACCACCCGCATTCCCTCCGTATTCCATGGGCGAGAAGTGAGTTCCACTCGAACAGCATCTTCCCGCGAGCTACAATCTCAACCAGTTTAGTCTAGGGTTATTTGTTATCTTTCTCTCCTAATTGTATAAACTACCTCTTAAACTCGTAACCTTCGCCCTCGAGTGACCCCCGGACCTTGTACAGGGTGAACCTTACTGTAACAAAAAATAAGGTAAAAATGGTGATGGCGTTGCATTTAAATTTTTGAAGATTGTAGTTGGCATGGAAGCAAGAAATAGGAAGAGAGTTTGCTATATTCTATACCTATGAACACTAATGGTTATGTCTCAATCCCCATAAATACGTTGGACACTATTGTAAGTGGGGATAATATGCTGTCTAAGTAGTCCACTACTAGAAGTGGTTTACCTACTTCACGAGCTCGCGAGTATTTTATTTTGTTGATCTTATAAAGATTACCATTTCATGTCCAACCTCCGTTTTGGTTATTCCTCATTCAGTAACGCTTTCTAGGTTATAATAGAGTTCCACATGCCAGAAATGCGAGAGCAGAATCTAGATAATTCAACAGCAAAACGGTGAGACCTATTTGCCAATCTAGTAGCACACTTAATTCATGCAGATAACGCACTAAGGAGAACAGCTTCTCATAAAAATTGCCATGAAAATATTTGTAGAAAAACAGAGGGAAGACACATCACTTCGGTAGGAAAGTGACTGAAGCCGAGATGCTACGTCTGGACCAATTATAAGAAAATTAATGAAAATGTGTAAAAGAAATTGTGTGACGCATTTCGTCATTTAGGACATCATTGGACTAAAATGATGTTTACATTGATGCAACTGCACATGCGCACGAAGGACAACGGACGCTAAAATTTTAAACTTTTATATTTAATTGCTTTTTTTTTTTTTAAATACGTGTTGGATATATAGTCTATCCAATTTCATTTAGTTTCTTTTTGTTCATATTTTATCATTTTTGTTAGTAAGTATCCCACATAGTGATAATAGAAAATATGGTGGATAAAAATTTGTTTTATTCTAATATGGCGTAAACGTTGCGTCGTTTACACCGAAAAATACAGTAATTCTTTTGTAGTGAAACGTTACTTTTTAAATTTTTTATTCGTAAATGAGTCGTATTTTCTCCTCCGAATTTAGATTCAAGTTGATAGTAAAACACAAATGAGCGGAAATAAAATTTATCTGGTGATAGAAAATAAGCGTAAACGTTTGCCACCTTCAGAAACACAACGACTACTTCAAGGCTCTCTGGTCTGTTTGCTTGTGAACGTTCATCATTAGACAGTGACTATGATGTCAATAGAAAAGATAGCAATAATCGATTTTTCCCATCATGTGAACTGTAGTAGCTGAAGGGAGGAAACAACTTTACTGTAACTTGACTCTATTCGTAACTAATTTCAGATGCAGCTTTTATGACATTTAGTTAGTCTCTTCTTTGTCGTTTGAACGTTGACAAAAGAAGCAGACACTTCTGTTTGCCATTGCCAAGTCAAGCGACCTTTATTTCTTGTCGGCACACGCAGAGCCACGCATCAAGTTCCATTCACCAATGTGTGATTCGATCATATAATCACGTTCAATCATATTTTCTTTGATCAGCTCACATTGTGAGGAGGACCATTGAGCTAGTTATATTTTTTTTGTAAGTCACCGTAACACAAATTTAATTTTGGAGATCCAATCTCATTTTGTAAGGCATTGGAGATCCAATCTCATTTTGTAAGTCATTGGAGATCCAATCTCATTTTGTAAGGCATTGGAGATCCAATCTCATTTTGTAAGGCATTGGAGGTGTATTGATTGATTGAGTGATTTGATTTTACGGTTTATCAACCTTTAGCAATTTATTTAAAGCCAGATACTATTTTTAGATTGTAAGAATTTTTGGAGGTAAATAATGATTTTACTGATACATGTCCTAGTAATTAAAAGTTGAAGGCAGGTTGGTAGGTTATTTAAAGCCAGAAAATATTTTCAGGTTGCAATAATTTTTGGCAAGATAAACAATCATTTTACTGATACAAGTCCTACTAGCTAAAAATTGAAGGTTCATGAGGATGGGGGTCAATCACTTGATTGATTTGATTTTACGGGTTATTAAACTTTATCATGTTATTTAAAGACAGAAAAATATTTTTAGATCAAAAGAATTTCGGTGTGGGGAGATAATAATGATTTTACCGATACCAGTCCTACTAATTAACCCATAGTTATGGGGAGAAGTGGTGGAGTCATACCTTTTCTAAGGATATATTTGCGCGTAAGTGAAAATAACGAACCCCACCGGAATTGGAACTCTGCTCTCCCATTTACAATTCCCGGCTGTTATCTATTACACTGCTCGCACATCCAAACTTGCAACACCTGGTATTCCCAAGCAGACACCCATCTAGGTACTGATCAGGTGCGACGTTGCTTAACTTCAGTGTTCGTACGGAGACCAGTGTTTCAACGTGATGGGGCCGAAAGCCCTTTATATCACTCGCACATCCAAGCTTACAACACCTGCTATTTCTAGGCAGACACCCATCTAAGTACTGACCAGGGCCGACGTTGCTTAACTTCGGTGATTGTACGGGAAAGAATGTTTCAAAGTTATGTGGCCGTAAGCCTTTTCTATCACTCGCACATCCAGGTTTACAACACCGGACATTCACAAGCAGAGTCACTCATCGAGATATTGACCAGGTTCGACGTTGCTTAACTTCGGTGTTCCTATGAGGACCGGTGTTTCAATGTGATATGGCCGTAACCCCACTCGGTGTCCAAACGTATTTTGGAAAATATTGTCACCTTTTGTAAGGCGCTGTAAAACTAGAATCTTTCTTGTTCAGACTGTGGATCAAATTTCATATTTGTAGGGTACTGGATATCTAATCACATTGTTATCAAATCACCATGTAGGGCACTGGTGATCCAGACATATTTTATACGATGCTACAAAATTAATCATAATTAATAATTTTAAGAAATCCTAGATCACGTTACATTTTGAAGGGTACTGGGCTTCCAGTTAAGTTTATTTTAACAAGTGGATAATCACGAAAGTAGCGAAAGGACATTTTTTAAATTTTTCATTTGTGTCGTTACAGAATTTCAAAACCTCAACAGTAGTCACTAAAGTACGTTTTTTTTATCATTTCCTACATTTGTTTCATGTTTAAGGAAGCAAAATTAAGTAACACTGTATTAAAGAGTTAGAATACATACACATTTTAAAGATTTTGGGAGTAAAAGCTATTCAGTAAAGACCTTTAACAATCAAAAGCAAAGCTAACTTACAAGAAAAAGTCATTGAAGCATCAACAGTAAAGTTGACATTCCTGGTAATGACTTTGAACCAACAACAGTAAACATTCCAGATAATGTCTTCGAACTATCAACAGTAAAGTTATCATTCCAGATAACGTCTTTGAACCATCAACAGTAAACATTCCAGATAACGTTTTTGAATCGTCAACAGTAAACATTCCAGATAACGTCTTTGAACCGTTAACAGTAAACATTCCAGATAACGTCTTTGAACCATCAACAGTAAACATTCCAGATAACGTCTTTGAACCATCAACAGTAAACATTCCAGATAACGTCTTTGAACCATCAACAGTAAACATTCCAGAAAATTGAGTTCCTCTAACGAAGTACAGCGCCATAAAAATTCGTTGAAATTTTGGCTTTTCCGGTTGTCTTTTCAAAAGGAAAAATAGATATATTTCATGCTGACAACTTATTTTTTTTTATTGCTGTTGTTGAGAAGAAAGTTTATGATAGAAATAATGAGTGTTTTAATGTCAAACTGTTTTCTCTCTGCTGAGCGAAGAATATGTCTTGGGGATTGGCTTCTATCTCTCTTTCATTTTTTTAACTGCCCCCTCTCTGTTTCTTTTCATTTCTATTTTTCGTCTGTTCTCTCTCCCTCTTTTGTTTTTTCTTCATTTTTTTTCGATTGTCCGTTCTCTCTTTTGACTTTTCTTTCATTCTTTTGTTATCCTCCCATTTTTCTTTTTTTTTTTACTTTTATTTTCTTCTTTCAGTCGGCTCGTTCTCCGGTCTTTTTCAGGTATAGAAAATAACTTGAGTGTTTCAGTTGAGTGTTTACAAGCATGTTTAGTTGCTATAAAAAAAGGGAATTTATAAGAAACTAGGGTCATGAGAAACGTTGAAACCTTACATGTAAAGAAAGAAATAAAGAAAAGTAAGAAAGAAATTAGGAAAGAAAGGGCGTGAAAGAGAAGAAATAAAAAGAGAAAGAAAGAAAGAATTAAAGAAATAAAGAAATGAAAGCTAAGAAGATAGAAAAATGAAGAGAAAATGAGAACGAAAGAGAAAGAAAGTAAAAAAGAAAGTGATACCGAAGGAGAAAGAAAGAAAGAAAGAAAGAAAGAAAGAAAAAGGGAAGAAAGAAAGAGAGAGACGTAAAAAGAAAGTGAGAAGGGGAGAAATAAATAAATAAAGACAAGAAATGAAATCGAGAAAGAAAGAAAATGAGAGTTGAAGAAAAAAGTGGGAGAAAGAAAGAAAGAAAGAAAGAAAGACGGAAAGAAAGAAAGACGGAAAGAAAAAGAGTCGAAAGAGCGACAGAGAGAAGAAATAAAGGAAGAGAGAGCGAGAGAGGAGGAAGAAGTGAAGTGAGAGGGTGAGAAATAAAAACAAAAAATGAAAGCGAAGAAAGAAAGTGGAAGTGAGTGAGAAACAGAGAAGAAAGAAAGAAAGAAAGAAAGACAGAAAGAAAGAAAGAAAGAAAGAGAGAAAGTGACAGTAGTTGGGGTATCAAAGATTGAGCAGATGCAATTAGAGGGAGTGGTTTGGGTTGTCTCCTTTGGGCAGCCTTAAGTGTGGCGGCGTGTGGTGTCTTCTGCCATGACGCCTTCCCACCCTCCTGCTCACACCTCTGCCTCCTTCACTAGCTGCTTATTAATCACCCTCTCGTGGCCGCCAATTCAATGACAAGGTCCTCCCACCCCGCCTTCACACGCACGCATACACACAAAGTGTGTATCCACAGCTAAACACACGCTCCCATAGAATTAAAAAAAAGTCACCATATGCGCACACATGTATGTGTGTGAATGTGACGACGATTTCTGCTTTGTTTTCTTTTACAAAATCTCCTTAGAAACGACATTATTTCAAACAATAAATATTAAATTTGATTTTATAAAAAAAATGGAATGATCAAAATTTTAATTGGCTTTTATACTATTTTGTATGGCACTAGAGATTCAATAATGTTTTGTAGGGCAGCGGATGTTGAATAACATTTAGAAGAGGCCTATAGACCTTTTGTAAGGCGGTGTAGAGATCAAATATCATTCTGTCGGGTACTGAAAGCTCCAATTATATTTTGTAGATCAAAAGCTTAGCATTGTTGATTAAGTCACACTTTGAAGAGTCCTATATACTTTTGTAAGGCGTGGTGATCAAATTTCATTCTGTCGGGTACTGAAAGTTCCAATTTTATTTTGTAGATCAAAATATTGTAAATCAGGTCACATTTTGAAGGGGCCTAAAGAACTTTTGTAAAGCGGTGTACATCAAATTCCATTCTGTCTGACTGAAAGTTCCAATTTTATTTTGTAGGTTAAAATTTTATCATTGCAGATCAGGTCACATTTTGAAAAGGCTTCTACTTACCTTAAGGCATTTCTTTGTTATTTTCGAATTAAGCATATACCCGAGTCCATCCTTCAAATCTATAAATCAACCATTCGCCCTTACATGGAATATTGCTGACATATAGGGTCTGGAGCCTCCGCTGTTCTTCTTAGGGTCCTCGACAAAATCCAGAGACGGATATGCAATGTGGTTGGCCCTGACTGGCATCTCTCTCACAGACGTGCCGTCGCCTCCCTCTGTCTTTTCTACAAATACTTTCACGGTAACTGCTCCGACGAGCTATTTTTTACGCTAGTTCCCAAACTGCATGAATTTAAACGTGGCACTAGGTTCACACTCCTCCCCCGGTTTTTTAACATGAGCAAAGGTTTATCCCTTGTTTCCTGTTCAGGATTGGGTTTCTGGTTCTTACTAAAGTCAACCTCAACGCTATACTTCTAACGTAAGTTTCACGCTAGCGGTTTCTTCGCTCGTACTTCTCGCTTGTGGAATTCCCTTCCGGCTTCTTGGAAAGAAACCGGAAGTGAATTCTTAGAAGGCTAAGATCTTAGTCTTCTTAGTTTTGGTCTTTATTGACATTCGCTTCTTTAATAATGTTTTTCTTGTTCGTATATTGTTTCATACTGAGTAACCCCTACGTCTTAGTGGCTTTGTTGCCTTGTTGGTGGTGAAATGATTAAAAAAACGCTGTTAAAGTTGAAGTTCAGTAACTGACAAAAAACTGCTTATCCTACAAAGGATGCTGTTTTTTCTTCTTCTTTTTTTTTTAGTTCTTTGTACGGACGTAATTGTAATGGTCACTTCTGTTTAAATCCACAACAGAGAAATACAGGACGCCCAATCTGTCTGTATAGACTCAAGTATAAACTCGACCAATCTTTATCTATAGACTCAAGTATAAACTCGACCAATCTTTACGTACAAAATAAAGTATGAACTCGGGACGTGAGACAACCCTTTCAGCTCGCTCGTAGCACATATAAATAAAACGTGCTATAAATTCGAGTTAATAAATGTCGCTCTAATATAAAAAGAACATAATTTATTATATAGGAAATATTTAGAAGGAATCCTGACAAATATTTCCCATCAATAAACACACGACAAACACGCTTTATTATATCACTGACATCATAAAATCCATAAGATCAGACCACTCACAATGACAACGGGCGTAACCTAAATGCTTTCACTCCCACGCAAAACTTCCCCCAATAAATATACGGACACTACTAGACAGTAATAAAAAGGTTCACTAAACTCATACAACTAGAAATATGATACACAAACGCGCAAGAATTATACACACGAACGCTACAAGACAAGACAAATAGACGTGAGGTCTTTTGAACCAGTGAAAAACAAACAAGACAAAAATAAAAAATAGCTGAGTTTTCATTTCTCCTTCATGTTTAATTTCCGATGAAGCTGAAATAAAAGCGAAACATGTTAAATTTATAATCGTTTTGATTTGTTACTTATCCTATCATTTTGTCGGATTATAATCCATATTTGATAAAAAAAAAAACATCTACAGGCTCAAGTATAATCAAAATGGAAAACAATTCACGAAAATGTGAAAATGTATAGAAAGTGTTTTAATAGATAGATAACGGAGAGAGATAGCTGCGAACAAACTGATATATATATATATATATATATATATATATATATATATATATATAAGGCTCAAACAATAGAGATAGATAGATAACGGACAGAGATAGCTGCAAACAAACTGATATATATATATATATATATATATATATATATATATATATATATATATATATATATATATATATATAAAAGGCTCAAACAATAGAGAGATAGATAGATAACGGACAGAGATAGCTGCAAACAAACTGATATATATATATATATATAAAAGGCTCAAACAATAGAGATAGATAGATAACGGACAGAGATAGCTGCAAACAAACTGATATCAATATATATATATATATATATATATATATATATATATATATATATATATATATACAGTGTAACCCGGATATAAGAGACCCGGATATAAGAGCAATCTGGATATAAGAGAGATTTTCTCTGGTCCCAAATTAGAGCCTGTGTTAATAAAACAAAATAGACCAAACCCGGATATAAGAGACTTCTTCTCCGGTCCCGACAACTCTCTTATATCCGGGTTACACTGTATATATAAGGCTCAAACACTAGAGATAGATAGATAGATAGATAGAGAGATAACGGACAGAAGTAGCTGTGAAGAAATGAGATAGATAGATAGATAGATAGATAGATAGATAGATAGATACATAGATAGATAGATAAACCACTAGAATACGGAGACAGGAGTAGACTGATATCGAAGATGCGATGCTTTATGATGAATTCGTATACTGGAGGCTGGACTGAGTTGATTTATGAGCTTGACGTCGACTCTGAGTGAGTGGCATGTGGCCCCACGTGTGGCTGGGTGTGTTGACTGCAGCTTTGCTGCGATTGGCTGTCGCTGATGCGGAAGGGGATTGTATGATTACAACTGAAAAGAAGGCATATTTAACTTGAGGTAAGCCACAAGTGGAAGGTACAATGTCGACAAGTCATTGTTTGCCTGTTGAATAACCAAAGATTTACCTAAAAAGAAAAAAAAATACAGTAACAGGGGTACCATCAGTTTTAATTTATTCCAGAGGGGTGTGGGTATGCGAGAACGTCCTCAGTAATTTTATTTTAGTAAATACAATCTAAAGAAAAAACGTTTATATTCTTTCATTTAGAGATATTTTCATGTTTTTTTTCCTCTGCGCTTAAATATAGTAGACCACCATACGTTATAATACAGCGTATTGCCGGGCCATTTTTATTTAATTTCGCGCCAACAGTTGCAGTTGCGGTGAAAGGGGTTTTAATAAGCTGCATTCGATCTATGTCGGTTAAGAATAGCTGATTAAATTTAGTTCTTTATTCCTATCTATCTATCTATCTATCTATCTATCTATCTATCTATCTATCTATCTGTATTTCTCTCTCTAACTCGCTATATATATATATATATATATATATATATATATATATATATATATTATTTCAAGCGTTATTTATAGTAGATAGTGGTGTTAGAAGTAGTCCGCCCATTTTATTTTAAATAGTGTATATTAGACATATCAGCCTATATCGCATTCTAGAAATGATATAATATACAGTGTTTTTAAATTATAAAAAAATCTATCACTTTTTAAATATATATATATATATACATATAATTTATTCGAAAATTATAGCATGAATATGTTATAAAATCACTACAAAAATAGCCATTTTGTTTCAACAATTCTAGCACCATCTTTTGATAACACACCAGAAGTGTTGAAACAAAATGGCTATTTTTGTAGTGATTTTATAACATATTCATGCTATAATTTTCGAATAAATTATATTTGCTCTACTCAGTATTGAGCACTTTTTTAAGAATAGTATTTTTTGGTTATTGGAATTTATTCCATATATACCAATCCTATACTTGTATATATATATATATATATATATATATATATATATATATGTGTGTGTGTGTGTGTGTGTGTGTGTGTTTTGTATGTGCTGTACTTAGTGGTAAGCGTTCAATATCAGTGATAGAGCTACCATATTCAGTTGTATGGATATGAGCTTGTGACTCTGGGTTTCACGCTTTTGCGATCATTACACAAAATTACATTACAAAATTACACAAAAATATCTTGGAATACTAAAGAGTACATTTATTCAATAAAATCGCCATTGCCTTCAACCTCGGCCTCCAGATGACTTCAGAATCTCCTGCATCTCTTCTGGGTGGTCTCCTAGTTTAAGTTGGTGAATGCTGCCATAATACTTGCCTTCAGTTCATCTTTGGTGTTACAAGGAGTTTTTTTGGTCTTTCGCTCAAATGTGATCCGTATGTAATAATTAAAAGGTTTGCAGTCTGGGGAGTTAGGTAGCCAGATATAAAGGGTGATGTGGTCGCAGAAATTATCTGACAGCCATGACTGGGTTCTCCCGTTTGTGTGGCATGGTGCAGAGTCCTGTTGTCAGACACAGGGTTTTCAAGCTGCCACACTCTTGACGCAGGCTAGCACTACCTCCTCAAATGACTTGATCTAGGCCTCCGTGTTGAGTTTGAGGCTCTCACCAACAATTTTTCTGAGCTGTCGTTTCTTCATAATCACCATTAGACTCATCCAACTCTTTCCGAATCCTCAGCACTAAAACACTCTGAAATGTTCGTATTGGAAGAGCTAATGCCAAGCAGTACAGCATGCCGTTTCCAAATTTCTGGCGGAGAGAATTGCGTCATGGTCTTCTTTTTCTTACAGTCGGTGCCAAACTGACCCTTCTTTACTGTGCAGGCGACAAAACCAAGAACAAACAACGCGCATGCGCGAAATTAAAAATATAAAATAGTAACAATTTATCCATCGCACCCTGTATATGAAGCTGTGTGTGGTAATAAATTGTCGTTCTGTTGTTACATTATAAATGGCGAGTTGATGAATCGCAATTAGAAAATAATTCTGGAACGTATGAAAAATATAGATGAACAGGGATAAAAATGTGAGCTGGAATATGACGGACAAGGAATAAATTGAGAGTTTTCTATTTAGTTTTCCTTGTATACTTACATATTTTTTTTCGTTTTTAGTGTTTATTAAAGCGATATTCAATGAAACACGTATAAAAGAAGGTTTGATGCACAACTATAGAATGCATATAAAAACACCGACGACACCTACACACACACACACACACACACATATATATATATATATTAATTTTTTAATCTATTTTTTTAAATTTATTTTCGTCTATCGGCCTGAATATCTGAGACATCGTAATTTCTCAATTTCTTTCTCTTTTTCTTTCTCAGTCCATATCTATCTATCTATCTATCTATCTATCTATCTATCTATCTATATATATATATATATATATATATATATAGAGAGAGAGAGAGAGAGAGAGAGAAATAGACAGAGAGAGAGGGAGAGAGTGAGAAATAGATAGATAGATAGATAGATAGATATGAAAAGACTTCGATAAATATGAATGGGCTAAAACAGATATGAACAGACGTAGCATGCACACACACACACACACACACACACACACACACACACACACATATATATATATATAGATAGATAGATAGAGAGAGAGATGAACAGACTGATTAAAAGATTATTTTCTTTCTTTCTTTCTTTGTTCCTTTCTATCTATCTATCTATTTATTCCTGTCTGTTCATATCTATCTAACAATCTATCACACTCTGTTCATCTTTTAATTTATCTTTTTTCACTCTTTCTCACTCTTTATACATATATATATATGTGTGTGTGTGTGTGTGTATGTTGCATATCTGTGTATGTGTTTGTGTGTGTTTGTGTGTGTTTGCGTGTCTGTGTGTGTGTTTGTGTATACAAAGTTAAAATTTGCCAGTCTATTCTTTGTTAAATTATAAATAAATGATGTGTTTCGGTATCGTAAATCGAGCGTCATTCGGGAACTGGAGATTAAAATACCTCTCCCCCATTCCCCATTTTTTAAAAATCCCAAACTACTTCTGATCAAATACAGCCCTTCGATTCCAGTCAAACAGACGAAGAAAAGATTTTGCGTCGCCCAGTGAACACACTAGATGCAACGACCTGCTTTTCAAATTCAATGATTAGCTAATCAATATATTTATTTGCTATGAACATTGACAAGTGACAAAACCACTTTTACTCGGACCCAGTTCGGTTATCATTTGCCGTCATGAATAATTGGGTTTCTTGTCTTAAAATATTTAATTCGTTCTATTATTTGTGTTCACAATGATAAAGAAAACGTTTTATCCATGGGGACGCTGCATCATCTTGTGGGCAAAATCGTTCTTTGTTTTTTTGTTTTGTTGCTTTTCTTTATTTAATATCTTTAATAATGCAAGAAGACAGGATGGAGAGGATGAACCCAAAGTGCGAATTGCAAATTGGAGATACCAAAATGAAACAAGTGTGGAAATTTAAATATCTGGGGAGTGTTTTAACATCCAAAGGCATAATTGAGATAGCGGAAGATGCCTTCCAAAAGCTAAGAAAAGAGTATTAAACTGTTATGTGATATCTGGCCTTCTGTATGGCAGTGAGTGCTGGACAATCTACTCAAAGATGAAGAAGAGACATGACGCAACAGAAATGCGGTTCTACAGAAAGATGCTGAGGATACCAGAGACTGAATATGTGAGCAACAGCGATGTTTTAGAGGGAATAGAAACTAAAAGGAGATATATACCCTGTTTTAAATTGTAAGCAATCATCTCTCTCTATAACTTCATTTTTCTTTTAATAAATATAAATTATGAATTGCCATCATTGTTCTTGCTAAATGGAGTGGTTTCCTTGTGTCTGTTCTACGATTTCGAATATGGCGTCGTCCTTCTCCTCGACTTGTTACTCTCCGAATCCTTCTTTGCATTAATATCATTGAATGATACTTTTTTTTTTGCGGATTATTAACTCATTGAAGATTATTTAAAGCCATAAAATATTTGGAGATTGTAAGAATTTGGGAGGTGGGGATATTAAAAGAAAATTAAATATATGGGAAGTGTTTTAGCAGAGGACGAAGAGTGCTACTTTGAAATCTGAAGTCGCATAGGGACAGCGAAAGATGCCTTCCAAAAGCTAAGCAGAGTATTAAGAAATAGAAAAACTTCGCTAGAAACAAGGATAAGAGTACTAAACTGTTACGGAATATCTGTCCTCCTGCATGACAGTGAGTCAAAGATGAAGAACAGATTTGAAGTAACAGAAATTTGGCCCTGTGGATACACTAGATGCAACGACCTGCTTTTCAAATTCAATGATTAGCAAATCAATATATTCATTTGCTATGAACATTGACAAGTGACAAAACCACTTTTATTCGGAGTCGGTTCGGTTATCATTTGCCGTCATAAATAATTGTTTTTTTTTGGGGGGGGGTTGTCTTAAAATATTTAATTCATTCTATTATTTGTGTCCACAATGATAAAGAAAACGTTTTATCCCTGGGGACGCTGGATCATCTTATGGGTAAAATCGTTTTTTTTTTTCTCCTTTTCCTTATTTAATATCTTTAATAATGCCATATAGAAAGCGTGACACTGAAATCCAAAGGCATATGGTGATAGTAATAGATGCCTTCCAAAAGCTAAGCAGAGTATTAAGAAATAGAAAAACTTCGCTAGAAACAAGGAAACGAATACTAAACTGTTACGTGATATCTATCCTCCTGTATGACAGTGAGTGCTGGTCAATCAAAGATGAAGAAGAGACTTGAAACAACAGAAATGTGGTTCTACAGAAGGATGCTGAGGATACCATGGACCGAACAAGTGAGTAACGACGAAGTTTTAGAGAAAATGGAAGTTTCCTTTTTATGTTTGCTGTTAATGCAATGTCATCTGTATATTTTTATGTTGTTAAAAAAGTGAACGCTAATAATGAATCCTGATAGTACTTTTAATTCTCTCTCTGTATAAATTAAATGAGTCTGGCGAGAAAACACCTCCTTGTCTTACACCCCTTTCTCTTTTCGTATATTTATTGAATTCTTTTTTTTTGTCCTTGGTTGATTTTGGTATCTCCGATTTGTAATTTGCATTTTGGGCTCATAACTATGCTAATCTGTCTTCTTGTAATTTACGTTGAGTCCTTTTTTCTCGCTTTCCTTCGCTACCTTCTGCTTCTAGCAGTTGACAACTTCTTCTACGCGCTGCTGGCGAATCTTATATGTGTTGTTCTTGTCCTAAGTATTATCGTTCATTACCAACATTCATGTGATTATTCTATTCAGTAACCTTCCCTAGGTTACAACAATATCCATGTGAATAATTTTCAAAAAACGGCTTTTGTAGTTTTCTTTCCATGTCTGCTATCAACACTGTCCCATCTGCATATTTTATGCTGTTAAGATTGTGACCGCTAATGCTGAATCCTGGTAGCACATTGACTCATTGTATAGATTGAATAAGTCCAGTGAGAAGACATATACTTGTTATACACCCCTTTCTATTTTTGCATGTTCTGAGTTCATTTTCTATCCGTATGCAGGTGGTTTGCTGCCAGTATAGATTATGGATTATTCTAATATCCTTTCCAAATATCTCAAGTTTACCTTGCCGTTCCAACTGTTTTTTGTGGCCTAGTTCAATCAAACGCTTTTGCATAATCTGTAAAACACAGGTACACATACTTTTGCATTTGTATTCCTCTTTCTGATACCATTATGAGCATAAAAATTGCCTTCTTTGTTCCAGTGTTTATCAGAATTCGGATGATAAGTTTTATTATATGGCTCATTGGGCTGGTTGTCCGATGGAGTTTGCATTTGTTTTCACCTGGCTTCTTATGCAGTGCTGTGAAAATGGATCTACTTAGGACTTCCGGTATATCGCCAGTGTTGTATATTTTCATTTATTAGGTCTCTAATTTTGTCAATGCATAAATCATCTAAGGTTGCCAGCATCGCTATTACGATTCCATCTGGTCCTGCTGCTTTTTTTTTGTTCTATCGTTGCTCTCATGTTCAGTCCACGGTATTCTCAGCATCCTTCTGTAGAACCATATTTCTATCACCTCAAGTTTTTTTCTTCGCCTGTTCATCACTCACTGCCATATAGTAGGACCAATATTACTTAACAGTTTAGTACTCTTTTCTTTGTTTCTGACGAGATTTTCCTGTTTCTTAATACGTTGCTTAGCTTTTCGAAGTCATCTTTCGCTATCCCACTGAAGAAGTCACTCCTTTTATTTCCAACGGGCCGCATTCGCCGACAGGAACTTTCCGTTATATGTATCCGAATATTGGAAGCCTGGCAGAGTTTACACGAAACTGGCGTGCCAATGCATCAGAACCGCACTCGGCGACAGTAAATATGACATTCCCTTTGTGGGAGAAGGTTAAGATGACGTTGTGGATGATGACGAAGACACCAATTAGGCGGGCAAAATAGATGAAACTGTCATGATGTCTGTCTTTGACAAGTACAGCAGAGAAACGAAAATGTATTAAATATCAGTTGTAGCATACCTACGTCCCCATTCACATAAATACAATAGTAAATACTGTATGTTGGTCTGCAGTTGGAGATTCGTCTCCAGCTGTGCTGGTCAAACTCTCTGCCTCCGCGCAGAGAGGATCCCCAGACGAGGCAATGTCGAAGGGCAGTCTCGTCTCGGGGAACAGCTACCCGACCCCGTTTTATATTGGGTCTACGGGGAACTTTTGGCCGAACCTACAGGCACGGATACCCCACATTAAATTCGGCCTTGTGCCACATCTGACCGCGTGGGACGGTTAGTAGATATCCTGCAGTTGAAGATTTATTATGGAATTCACTTGACTCACTTCTAGCAGTTAACTATTTCTTCTATGCGCCGCTGGTGAATCTTATATGTGTTGTTCTTGTCTTAAGTATTATCGTTCATTACCAACCTTTGTTTAATTATTCTATTCAGTAACTGTTATGGTAATTTACCCACGCACGCATGAACTCTCCCAGCTATAAATAGGAGCAGGTAATGTCTTTTGGAGGGGGAAATTTCCAGCAGTCAGCTCTGACAGTCGGACCGAACATTCTTGCTGTAACACTCTCGTTTGTATATGTTTGTATTACTGTTTCTGTTAATATATTTGTTTAACTCAATTCCTCTCTTGTGTCTTTATTTCTGGCCCAAACAAGGCCACAACAGTAACCTTCCCTAGGTTACAACAATATCTATGTGAATAATTTTCACAAAACGGATGAAATATTTGGTTAATGATTTAAACTTTTTGCTACACATTAATTAGTTTCGACCACATATGTAACTGACTTTCGTTTATACCATCTCCAATAAAGGAGTATACGTCGCCCGAAAAATGTTACTAATTTGTTGCCGTGTATAACACGTAGACTTAACATCTTGGGCTGACCAGAGGTACTAGATGGAGGCAGAAACAATGGCCCTCCACGGGAAGAAAGTTTTGTTAGGGCAGTATTTAAGTAAATTAATATAATGAAATTAGCACGCAAAATCGGTTGTAGCTTTTTTCTTCTCATTCCAACTGTTTATAAACACACATCCTCAATGACTTTTCTCGATAAATGTAACTTAACGTAAACAGTGACAACATATTACATGAAGTGCATTAAATGCAACAAATATTTTAATATTGGGTTGGTGCATAATTATCAGGCGTTTTTTAAACAATATTTATTATGAAAAAAAGAAACATAGCAATTCAACAATAACATTTGTAAATGATTATTCCGGAACGTACGTAGGATTATCGACACGCATTTTTATAACCTGAAAATAAAACTCGCCTACTAAAACGCCTGATAATTATGCACCAATCTAATATATATATATATATATATATATATATATATATATATATATATATATATAAAGAAACAATCACGCATAGAATCAATCAGCAATATTAATGCGATTATTGGCGATATCACATCTGATGTGATATCGCCAATAATCGCATTAATATTGCTGATTGATTCTGCTGATTTCTTTGTATATAAAATACATGCTGCCTAATGTTTTATGTTTATAAATTTTATATATATATATATATATATATATATATATATATATATATATATATATGTGTGTGTGTGTGTGTGTGTGTGTGTGTGTGTGTGTGTATTGGTTTGGTGCATAATTATCAGGCGTTTTTAAACAGTATTTATTACGAAAAGAAAGATACATAACAATTCAACAATAACATTTTTAAGTGATTATTCCAGAGCTTATCATTATCGACACGCGTTTTTATAACCTGAAAATAAAGTAATATTTTTATTAAAAACAAATAAATATAACAACAATTTTTGTTAACAAATAAATCGCCTACAGAAACGCCTGATAATTATGCACCAACCCCATATATTTTCTGATTCGGAGCAGAAATGATTTATCGAAAAAAAAAGTCGTCAAGGATGTGTGTTTATAAGCAGTAATTTGAACGTTGCTAAGCCGTCTTCTGTGGCTGAATGTTTAACAGCACGTCAGGCTAAATGACGATTTCCGTATGGGATAGACGCATATTTTTTACTAAATATATTTAATACGGTTTAATTAAAGACAGAGCATTTACTTAAATAAGTTATATCCATAAAAATAACGTCTAAACAGAAAACATTAAAATATTTGTCGGATTTAATTCATATCACATAATAAGTATGTTTGCATTGTTTTTCTTTGTCTTGCAATCTCTCCTGTGAGTATTCGAAGATATCTTTCCGCATTATACACCCTAGAAATTTCAACTGTCTCTTCCTTATACTAAATATGTTAAAAATAAAATAAATAAAAATAAAATAAATAAAAATAAAATAAATAAAACTGAATAAATGAATAAAAATAAAATAATAAAAAAATAAAATAAAATAAATAATAATAAATAAAAATAAAATAATAAAAAATAAACAAAAATAAAATAAATAATAATAAATAAAAATAAAATAAATAAAAATAAAATAAATAAAAATAAATAAATAAAAATGCATAAAATAAATAAATAAAAATAAATAATAATATTAAACAAAAAATAAATTAAAAAATAAAATAATAAAATAAATAAATAAAAATAATAAATAAATAATAATAATAAATAATAATAATGGTAGTAAATAAAAATAAATAAAAATAAATAATAGAAAAAATAAAAATAAATAAAAATAACGCAAATAAATAAATAAATAAATAAAGTAAATAATTAAAAATGAAATAAATAAACAGCGGCAAGAACAATATTTTATTTTATTCATTTCTATTATTTATTTTCATTTATAATCATTATTGTTATTATTTATTATTATTTATTAGTATTTATTTATTATTATTTATTTATTTATTTTTGTTTATTTTTAATTTATTTATTTTATTTATTATTTATTATTATTTATTTATTTTATTTTTATTTATTTTATTTTTATTTATTTTTTATTTATTTTATATTTATTTATTATTTATTTATTGTTTTATTATTTTATTTTTATTTATTTATTTATTCATTTTTATTTATTTTATTTTTATCTATATTGATCTTTATTGTTTGTCTGCAATCAAAACCAAAGTAAATGACAGGAATTGTCACCTTTCTTTATATTTTGAAGATGTTGTCCAGTTTTGCAATATTTCAGTGACAGCCCTCGGGTTAATGTCACCCTGGGCAATCTGAATTCCGGTGCCCTTACAAATATAATATTTAAAATTTTTCACAATGAGAAAAAACTGGAAATTTAGAATAACGGATTTATTACAATATAGAATTTTATACAGGATAAAGAAAACATTCATTATCCTACATATAACATATATTTTCTAGCCTTTGGATGTGTAAATCTTTTCATGGCGCTTTCTACATCCATCTTCTTCACAAGATCATTTTCTATTGACAAAATAGCCAAAGAATTTAATCTGTCTTGAGTCATGTACGACCGCATGTATGATTTTATAAGTTTTAGTTTTGGAAGATCCCAAATTCATGGCACCCCGGGTGACTGCCTGATTTGCCAGTACCTTGTCCCAACCCTGAATGTTGTTTAAAGGGGCGGCAAATTTTACAACATCCTCGGGTGGCACAAATGCCGTCCAGTAGTCTTTTCAAACGGAAAGTGCTTTTCAAACGCTTTTACTTCGAGGAATAATATTCAAAGATGGAAGGTGGCTTCACAGTCCAAAATCGTAGCACTTATTAGACTTGTGTGGAGATTAAAACTTGGTTTTGGGGGGAAATAAATTACTTTCTTGGCTTCTTTTAATAGGAAATACACATTCAACAAGGAAATTGAAAAAAAAAGAGACAATTTCCAATAAAACAAACCGAAATTCGTAGGGTTCATTTATTTAAAAGAAATTGGACAACACTTCTCGATCACACTGTGTAGGCGACATTTTACACACACACACACACACACACACACACACACACACACACACACAGACACACACACACACACACACACACACACACACACACACACACACACACACACACAGACACACACACACACACACACACACAATCAAACAAACAAAACAAACAGAAAAACAAATACACAGAAACACACTCAGACGTAGAAGCTTACATATACATATGCATAAAAATGTTTATAGTACAAACATGCGGACACACAAAAAGCGATAGATTCATAACGCGCATGCGCGCACATATTAAAACGTCCCAATGGCGTAAAGAAAGGAGAAAATATATTTACATATATAGCAGAGTATGTACCTGAGTGTGTGTGCGTGGGTCTGTGTGTTAGGGCGGGAGAGGTGCTACGCTGAGCCATGCGAAGTGGTTGTGTAATGAGCCCAATGTTTAAAGGTGCGAAGCGTCGCAAAGTACAGAGCTACAACAAAGATTTCCGAACAAAGGAAAAAGGTTCGCCAGACTCATACATATACGCATTGATAGAAGACGCAAGTGGAATATGTGAGATGGGCCCCGTGGTCACGTGGTATGGCTGTTGCGGGTGATTGTGGGGCGAGCCGTTTCTTTGTTTGTTTCTTAACCGTATTTATTGGGTCGGAAATTTTTTCGGGCGTGCGTAAAGTGACAGGTGGTGGATAGACAAGATTTCCAGCTTTGGGACAGATGAATAAGGTGTAAAAAAATCGGGGTTGTGGGGAGACTGAGTAGTGGAGGGGGTCACTGGGAAGGAGATATGACAAAAAGAAAAAGGGAGAGAGAATAGATAATCAACTGAGAAGGGGACAGAAGAAGAAGAAGAAGAAGAAGAAGAAGAAGAAGAAGAAGAAGAAGAAGAAGAAGAAGAAGAAGAAGAAGAAGAAAGGAAAAGGGAAACAGTGATGATGAAGAATAAAAAGAAAGGAAAAAGGAAACAGTGGTGATGAAGAAGTAAAAGAAAAAGGGAAGCAATGAAGAAGAAGATGATGAAAGGAAAATAAAAACAGTGACGATGAAGAAGAAGGAAAAGAAGAAAAGAAAAGGTAAGCAAAGAAGAAGAAGAAGAAGAAGAAGAAGAAGAAGAAGAAAGATAAAGGGATGTAATAATGGAGAAAGGGTAGAAAACGGAAGACGCCAAAGAAAAAATAATTTAATATTAGGAGAAGGACAATTAAGAATAAGAAAAAAGAAGGAAAAGAAGAAGAAGAAGAAGAAGAAGAAGAAGAACAAGAACAAGAAGAACGAGAAGAAAAAGAAGAAGAAGAAGGAATTAGGAAAAAATAATAATGAGGAGGAGGATAATGATGATGATGAAGATGATGATGAAGAAAGAACGAGACAATGATGATGGCTAAGAATGGGAAGAAAGGAAAATCATGATGATGAAAGAAAAAGGAAAAGAAGCGCCATATGGTGAAGAAGAAAGGAAAAAAAGGAGAAAATGAAGAAAAAGACGAAAGGAAGAAAAAGAAAAAGGAAAAGATTATGATTATTATGATGATGATAATGATGAAGAAAGGAAAAAGCGGAGCAAAGAAGAAGAAGAGAGGAAAAAGATAATTAAGTTGATGATGATGGTGATGATGATGAAGAAAGAAAAAGAGCCAATCATGATGATGAGAAATAAGAAAAAGAAGAAAGTAAAAAGGGACATTGATTATGATGATGATGATGATGATGAAGAAATAGAAGAAGAAGAAGAAGAAGAAGAGGAGGAGGAGGAGGAGGAGGAGGAGAAATGGAGAAGAATTCCTTCTTTCCTCAGTTGTTCTTTTTGTTATATTAACGACAACGCATGTGTCAAACTAGAAAAGTTCAAAGGGCAACACCCCCCTCCTACCGAAAGGATCTCTGCTTTTTGGCAAGAGATTGGAATATGACAGGATGTTTTAGCAGGTGCGCGTGTGGACACTCCTCAGTTAAAACACCCAAACACGTGGGTAAAGATATTAATAATGGGAAGAGGAGTGTCTAGAGTCAAGTCTATTATCTCGCCTTATGTTTTCATATCTATCTATCTATCTATCTATCTATCTATCTCAGACTTTTCATTATCCTTCTATCTATCTATCTATCTATCACAGTTTTTTTTTTATTTCTGTTTGTTTGTATCTATATATGTATTTTATCACTTTAAACGTTATTTTGATGTGTCGCCATATTTGAGTAGACGCTCCATTTATTTATTGAACATTATATTTATTTATCTTCGTTTATTGAATATTCGAGAAATCTTATTAAAGAAAAATATTCTCTCCCGCCTCGTAGGATATCGATGTATCTAAATTTCTTTCTTTCTTTCTTTCTTTCTTTCTTTCTTTCTTTCTATTTCACTCTGTTTCTATCTATCTATCTATCTATCTATCTATCTATCTATCTATCTATCTATCTATCTATCTATCTCCATTCAGATCTATCCATCTCAATGTCTTCCTATCTCTTCTTGTATCTATCTCTCAATTTCTTTCTTTCTTTCTTTCTTTCTTTCTTTCTTTCTTTCGTTCTTTCTTTCGTTCTTTCTTTCTTTCTTTCTTTCTTTCGTTCTTTCTTTCTTTCTTTCTTTCGTTCTTTCTTTCGTTCTTTCTTTCTTTCTTTCTATTTGGCCACTTCGACGTGGTGTAATGTCTCGCAAGATCTATTACGACTGAATAGTGAAATCGATCCTCACTGGGCGCTGCATACTTTCGGCCATGTAGGCGGGATGTGGTGAACCACCTCACTGCTCTATCGCAACTTCTGTGAAAAGTGCTTGGACGAACTATGTTCCTTGCTTCCGCCAGGCCGAGCCTCCATCGCTAGGACCAGTCATGTCACTTACATTGTAACAAACCACCCACATTCCATCGGCAAGAAGTAAGTTCCACACAAACAGATTCTTTCCGCAAACCACTGCTCTGGGGAATAGACTCCTAAGAGGATGCTTCCCCGATCATATAATCTTAACATATTCAAGTTTTGAGTTAACCGTTATCTTCCCTTCCTATCCGTATAAACAACCTCTTAAAGTAACCCTATATTTGAAGTAGCTCCAACGCCTTGAACAGAAAAAAAAACAAAAAAAAACACACACACAAACGTCTAAGGTACGCTTAGAAAATCATTAAGGACACTTCGGCGTGGTGTAATTGTTAGCCAGGTTGTCTCGTTAAATGAATTACGACTGAATAGCAAGTTCTATCGTCACTGGATAATTTCGGCCTCATGCAATATCTAATCTACTCTTAGAAAATCACCTATCTTTCTCGTTACAGACCCAATTAAATGTGAGGAATCAATATCTATATCTATGTCTTTTTGCAAATATAGACAGGCCCTTTTCATTGGAAAACCGATAGAGCACAAATATTCTGTCCATCATACACAACTAGAATTTTTTTCAACTTATATAATCAGAAATACCTCCATTTTAACTGATATAATTAGCAATACCTCCGTTGCAACATATAAAGTGTGTTCCAATAACTTGGACCGATTTTAAATGTGAGTTACCTTTAAGCGTCTAATGATTTTTTTCTTTTTCTTTCAGATTTGACAACTTAAGTCTTTGGCAATTTCAAACATGGAAAGATTAACAATCAAACAACGTGTTAAAGTTATCGAAGCCTATTACGAAAATGGACGTTCAAACAGAAATGAATTTCGCGCACTTCGCAATTTTTTTTTTGTCAACATAATCGACCAACCGAGAGTGCAATTGGAAACGATGTAACGTTGTTGTGGAGAGGTTCAATTCCTGCGCATGACGAATAGAGGTGTCTGGATTTTCGGCCACATTCTCGTGCACTGCAGCAATGTTTTCAGCTGAACGGCGTGAACAAGCACGCAATGGTGTTTTCACATCTGCTACTGAATCCAGTTTGTTTGAATTTACGAACAATTTTTCCAATTGCACTCTTGAAACTTTAACATGTTGTTTGATTGTCAATCTTTCCATGGTTGAAATTGCCAAAGACTTAAGTTGTTAAATCTTAATTCACATTTAAAATCGGTCGAAATTATTGGAACACCCTTTATAATAAACAATATCTCCATTTCAACTTACCATATATACTCGTGTATCATGCGACTTTTGAAGACTTAATTTTGAAGCTAATTTTAAGGGATTCGCATCATACACGAGATGTAAAATTAGCGTATGCATTGCTGATCCTGGCTACGCTGTTGATGAAACTATAGATCCATTTACTGGAGTCAAATTAGCTTCAAAATTAGGTCCTGAAAGGTCGCATGATACGCGAGTATATACGGTATATAATCAGTGATACCGCCATTTTAAAACTGCATATCCCGATCTGCTTTAACCACTCCCCCATCACAACATCTCACCTAACAGTAAAATTTGTAAATTGTTCAATACCTTCATTGTATGCGTAATCTAGGTTCACTTTTACCCGTTCTTATTCCTACCTTGAAGTGGGTTGACCCCTTTCTCGAACTAAGATGAATGCTAATTAATATGATGAAGTAATTTTCTTGATGAAAACACATCAGTACTCAACCCACCTAGACTTTATGAATTTAAATGCAATACTAGATTGGAAGAAGTAATGGATAGCGGCTCAGATTGAGGAATCGGAGAGCCGAGTTCGAATTCCAGTCGAATCCATTACATTCATTTACGTGCTAATAACCTTGGGAGAAGTATGAATCCTCTTCTCCTCCCCCGCCCAGCCATGGGTAAATAGCAGGACAGACCGGGTTCTACCGCAGAAAGAAATGGCAACCTACTGCGGGAAAATATATGCCTCGTCAGTGATGTATCGAAAGACATATGATCGCTTAAGCGCGTATCATACATGGCACATAACTGACTGACTGGTTAGATTGGTGGCAAGATCTCTTTCATTTACACTTGAATTGGTTAGATCTAACCGTAAGTTCTATCCTTTACTCGCACTTCTCGCTTGTGGAATACTCTTCAAGGTTCTATGATTTTCCAGCCAACTTTGATCTTCAAAAATTTAAATGCAATATCGATCGTTAACTACGTTCTTATGGATTCCTCTGCTTCTGTTGTTATCTTTCCTTAATAATGTTTCTCTTTTTTCTTATTCTTTCAACACTCAGCAAAACCGTGTGTCTTAGCGGCTTTACTCTCTTGCATGGGGTGAAATGATTAAAAAAAATGCAAGTGCGTGCTGTCACTGTTTCATCCACATTAAAAATTTGTGCTGCGAGATACACCTTATCAGTAATTACTTTATCCAGACTGTCAACCAACTTACGAACTGTGACCTCATCTGCACACGCTGCTTACTCATCTGCATTCAGTGTCTCCTCATCTGCACTCACTGCTACCCCATCTGCACTTGTTGCATCTTCATCTGCACTCGATGCTACCTCAAGATCACTCGCTGATAACCTCATCTGCATACTCCGCTTCTTCATCTGTACTCGCTACTACCCCCATCTGCATTCTCCGCTTCCTCATCTGCAATCTCAGGCGTCCTCATCTGCACTCTTTGCTACGTCATTTGCACTCGCTGCTAATCCCATCTGCACTCTTCACGTCCTCATCTGCATTCTTTGCTACCTCATTTGCACTCGTTGCTACTCTAATCTGCACTCTCCGCGTCCTCATCTGCACTCTTTGCTACCTCATTTGCACTCGCTGCTACTCTCATCTGCACTCTCTGCGTCCTCATCTGCTGCCTTTGCTACCTCATTTGCACTCACCGCTACCCCCATCTGCACTCCCCGCTTCCTCATTTGCACTCTCAGCTTCCTCATCTGCACTCTTTGCTACCACATCTTCACTCGCTGCTTCTTCAGTCACTTGAACATTATGAATCTGTAATCTCTTCTTAATGATCTTGAATCAGACAATACTTGCTACAAATTCTTTACTGTAGATTCGCGATAGTTTTTTTAAACAGACGTAAGTCGCATAGGCCGTAAGTCGACGACAACCTGTATTTAAAATTATTCGTTTCTTTTTTTCTGTTATCGTACTAGAAATCTTAATCGGAATTTCGTCATTCGGGTATTTAGATTATTTCCTTCTGTTGACTCCAAGATGGCGTCAATACGGAATCACGTATCTGTCTTCTTCGGCGTTGATTACAACGGGACAAAGATATTTTCTATTTACAGCGGAGTGGAAAGCTGTGTACTGATCTGCCGAAACATGATTGTTTAGCGGCGTATCAGCTCCTTTTTGGTCATATAATGACGCAATTCAAACAGCTTCTTTCCGCGAACCACTGCCCTGTGGAACACTCCCAAGAGGATGTTTACCCGATCATTACAATCTTAACCTGTTCAAGTCTAGAGGCAGGTGATGTTAAAATCAACAAACATAGATTTAACGCAGAAGTTTATTTATTTTCACCGTTAGCTGTTAAGGCAATTTACAATCTTTCCCAACACCAATTGTTAAAATACAAGTTAAAATCATTTACTCATCATCAATTATTAAAAGAAATATAGAAATTTCTTAACATTTTAAGCAATTCATGCATAACAGTCTTTGCAAATTCAAAACTTGCCCTTTGGAATGGTGCTCTTGCCAATACACATTCCTGAAGACAACAGATACAGACCACAGAATCCATGTTGTTCAAGCCCTGCCTATATATCTCATACAACAACTGCGCTGACGATCTCAAGGCTCAATAAAAAATCTTTGAGCTGTAGCAATTGTTCTGTTGTCTCTTTACCACAACTGTACATAGTGGATTGGTAATTTTAAAATTTTTTAAGTTCAGCAAATGAACTGAAAGCATCTCCAACACTGAGTTCCATAGCTATACTGATTGGGTATGGTTCATTGTTTTATGAATATATATATATATATATATATATATATATATATATATATATATATATATATATATATATATGTGTGTGTGTGTGTGTGTGTGTGTGTGTGTTTTCCGAAATACCAATTCAAGTTGATGGACATAATCTGAAGTATGTAAAGAACTTTAAATATCTTGGCAGCAAAGTTAACTCAAGTGGAACACTGGTGCCTTTGGGAAACTTCGTCACCGACTCTGGAAACCCCGGGGCATTAGGCTTGAGACCAAGAAACAAGTCTACAGGGCTGTAGTCCTTACAACACTATTGTATGGTTCAGAGTCCTGGACACTGTACAGAAGATAAATTCAGCAGTTGGATGTATTTCACAAGGGCTGTCTTCGAGAAAATTGTGGAATAAACCCAAGCCAAAGGATGGCCAATGCTGACCTTTTCACCATGTGTAATATTGATGGTATTGATTCCTTTCTCATGAAGTCACAATTACGCTGGGCTGGTTATGTGCTACATATGCAAGACAACAGAATACCAAAAATGCTCATGTATAGTCAACTTGACAGTGGTCATCGAAGCGTGGGTCGACCATTGCTTAGATACAGGGACAAACTGAAAAGTAACCTCTCAGCTGCGAATATGGATCCTGCTACGTTTGAGGACATAGCAATTGAGCGCAATGAGTGGAGGACTACTTGCTACAATGGCATCAAGAACAATGCAGCATCAAACATCACCAAGCTTCGTCACACTAGGGAAAGGACTAAAATATCTGCTGCTGTACCGGCCATACACTCCAACAATCCACACTCTTGCACAATCTGTAGACTTCTTTGCGGGACTGAAATGTCACTTGCTACTTACACACAGGGTTGAATGAGCACAGTTGTCGGAACCTCGTACGTTGAAACCGACGGGAGAGTCCATCATATATATATATGAGTTAAAGATCAAATGCAGATCAAATATAGATCGGAATCCGACAGGATGACAAGATAAAGAACAAAACGTATATCAATCTAACATGATTCACTTTTATTAAACCTTCGTCAGAGATTGAAAGAATATAGACAAAAAGACAGAACTTTGATATTTCAATTTTGTTTGGCTCAGTTCTCATTGGCCAGTTACATGTCACGCGCATTAAAAGCGTAGATAATTCTATATGTATGTAAATTTGTCAAGATTATATATATGTGTGTGTGTGAGTGTGTGAATAAAAATACAAAAGAAAAACTATTCTGAACCGACGCGTTGCACTTGTTTATGTATAGAAGCAATGATGTCATTGGTCTATCAAGACTTTTAAATTTGAGGACGTTCGGCTAAGAATAGTTTTTCCTCTTGTCTTTTTATTCATTTTGTTTCTTTACAGGTACACTTTATCTGAAAATAATTTCCACACACACACACACACACACACACACACACACACACACACACACACACACACACACATACACATATTTACCGGGACCGACAAAATAGGCTATTCGCGCTGTAAAGTCTAATCATTTACTTTGTCACTTCCTAGTCATTCTATTTTCTTAACCAGGCATAACCACTTGTCAGTTAAATATTAATTCGACTTTTTCTGTGCTATATATATATATAGGCGCGTGTTTATATATTATGTGTGTGTGTGTGTGTGTGTGTGTGTGTGTGTGTGTGTGTGTGTGTGTGTGTTTGGTGGATTTGGCTTTGCTGTCAGGTTGTCAGCGGGAGATTTTAACAAATTATTTGCCCGTAATGATCAAACTCGTCTGTGAGGCAGCGTTCAACTTGTGGCTCTAATCCGTTCAAATCAACAGTTCGACGCCGCCGTCCATCTGGTTTCGTGTCGAACAAGGTGGGAAAGCGAGAGCCAAGTACAATAGGCATTGTTCGGACACGTGTTGGCCTCTTTCAGCCCAAGTGATAGCACTTGAGAGTGATAAGGAGAAGAGGCGGGTAATAGGCGCGGAGAAGGGCGAATGATGACAATGAAAAGAGAAAAACGAGATTCGGGATTGTTGCTGTTTTTTTTTTTTTGTTTTTTGTTTTGTTTTCTTTTGTTTAACACTTTTTTTTTTCTTTTTGTCCGAGCGTCGTCAACCGACATTTGTTTTTTTTTTCTTCGTCTTCTTCTTCTTTCTCTCTTTATCCAAAGAAAGAAAAGAAACTCACGCATCTTCCATCTTTATCGCTGCCCGCCTTTTTTTTTTCTCATGGCCTTTTACGAGATCTGTAGATAAGTTGTTAATAAATGTACGTACGTTGATTCTGACCTCACCACAAAGAACATGCAAGGATAAATGTATTCCACATAAACACACACACGCGCGCACGCGCACACACGCACGCACACACACACACACACACACACACACACACACACACAGACACACACACACACACACACACACACACACAGAATTAAGCGAAGAACGGGCGAGGCCTATAGGCTGTAAATAAGGATGTTAATAGATAACTATTTTAAAAAGAACAAAAGCATTCATCATCTCTCTTAGGGGCGTATGAGATCATGGCTCTCCACACGTTCCTTTATTATCTGTGAATTGAAATACATTCTTAGAAAAGATGATACATCTGTTTCTCGTTGCCTTGCCCGCGGTTTGGAATTCGAGTAGTCTCTCTGCTAAACAAGCTGCCAATCAAGGCTAAAGTGTTCAGTCTACCCTGCTATTTAACCTATCCGATTATGGTTTTCCACTGATTCCTTTTTTTAATTTTATTATGTATGAATTAACATAAATCCTTGGGAAAGACAGTGATGTAGTTTACTTTTAATGACTTATTTTTTAATTCAGAGATATCTTTCATGTAAACTGGCAGGCACCCAAGGCTTAGAGAACACATTTTATTTTGTTATTTGATCCATAGCTGGTGGGAATTCATACCTTCCTCAAAGAATTTAATGCGAAAGAGAAGGCAGCCGAATAGGCTGTAATTTGAACCCTGCTTGCTGATTTCAGATTCTGTGCCGATATCAATTAAGCTAATCGCAAATTCTTGAAAATGAAATATCTTTTCTGATTATGGCTGATTCCTTTTTTATTATGCATGAATTACCATAACCCTTTGTGAAAGACAGTAGAGCGGTTACCCTTGACTTTGCCGACAGTTTTGAATTCAGAGGACATCTTTCATGTAGACTGGCAGGCATCCAAGGCTAGAGAATATTGTTATTTAATCCATAGCTGGTGCACGGAAGAAGAAATGGATTCACGTTTTTCTTAAGCAGCTGAGATCCAATTCCCGTTGGGTTCGTTATAAACACTAACGCCTAAATACCCTTGGGAAAGATATGAATCCATCTCTTCTCCCCCCACAGATATGGGTTAATTAGTAAGACTTTTATCACTAAATCATTATTATCTCCAATAATATTTCTTATAATCTAAAAATATTTTCTGGTTTTAAACCACTAGCAAAAAGTTGATAAACAATAGAAAATGAATCAATGCTTTTCTTAAGTAGTTGACTAGACTGGATTTTGAACCAGGCTTGCTGATCTCAAATTCCGCTCTAATAACTTACAGTATTGGTACATATTATCGTCCAGTTAGTATTATGTCGTACTAAGTTTAGAAAATAAACGACTTTCAGGTCTTAATCCTACCATTTCGACTGTCTTTCTTTTCTCAAAAGATTTGATTATTTTCTGGCAAAATAGAAACTATAACAATTTTATGGGGCTTTATTACACACACACACAGACAGAACACTCTAAGCTAATCGCCCAGATATAGACCACCTTCAAAAGAATGTGTATTCTTATTGACATAGCAGTTCCCGCAGACTGTAATGTATCTTTGAGGATCTTCCAAAAAATACAAAAAATATCTATCAAAATACAAGGATCTTGAAGTGGAGTCACATGAGGACATCAACAATTCCAGTTGTAGTTGGAACCCTCAGATTGATTGGAAAAGGTTCTGATAGACTCAGTGAAGGGATTCTTGGTAGCCCATGCCTTACAAAAATGTACTCACAAATACAGCTCGCATCTTACGAAGTGCTTTATCAATGTGAAATATGTGTGCCCTTAGGTTAAAAAATGTTCAGCAAAAATGTCATGATGCCATTTCTGACCGTAGGTCTCTGGTTGGGACCCGGAAGGAAATGAGTATGCAAAGGAAATAATAAATACCCTGATTTTACATATAGAATGTGCCGTTAGGGCATTCTATAAATGCCGCAAAAGATGGTTCTTGTGGCTTCTGATCATAATATATTTGAAGTGTTAACCTGAACGTTTTGTCTTGATTAATCAAGATGGACTCCAGTAAATATGCATTTCCTTACCACAATTTTGCCTGGCCTTAAACAACTGAATGTGTCCCTAGAATTTGAGGTACTCTGTTTATGAGCGGGAGTACTGAGGGCGTTGGTGTCATGGCAACTTATGGGAACTAGATCCTGTTTTTTTCCTAAATTCTATAATAAATGCCTCGCTGCCACTTGCTTTTCTGCCTGCAGGAAATCCTCATCTGCTGTTCCAGTTTTTAAGAAGAAGAAGGCCGAAAGGAAATTATTGCGTTTTCGTATAGTTTCAACTGTAAAGTTAATTTTTATCAAATATTATTACTTAATCTTATTACTGTAATCATACCGGATTTTCCCCCCGTTGTGTTCAACTGCACTTATAGCTTGCTTTTTATATACAGTAACGTTTTCTGCTTATAGCTAAACTGTTTTTTTTTGTAATGCTCCGTGTGTGGGTCGTGGTGTAATTGATATTGGCTCGGAATGGTAAATCGGGGAACCGAGTTCGAGTTCTAGTCAGGTTCGTTACATTAACTTACTCGTAAATAACCTTCGTAAAGGTATGAATCTATCACTCCCCCGGTCCCTTCTGTAGATTGAATAGTAGGACAGACTGGGTCCTATAGCTTTGGTTCATAATCAGTCTACTGCTGACTGTGAAGAAAATGTTTGACCAGACAGTTATGAATCGAAAGAGACATGATCATCTCAGGGTGTATCACGTATGGCACTTAAGTAACCGGATGCTTTGTAATGTACTCATTCAAATACAGTCATGCTTTCTGCTTATAGGTAAAGTGGTTCTGTAATGTTCTGTAATGTAGTGATACTTTGCTTTTTATATGCAGTAATGTTCCCTGGCTATCACTAAAATAATTTTTTTAATGTTTTGGACAGCTAGCCTGTTTTTATATACAGTGATGCTTTCTGCTCGTCGCTCAAGTGAATTTATTATGCTTTGTACTGATAACTTGCTTTTTATATACAGTAAATTTTTCTGCTTATCGCTAAAGTGAATTTATTATGCTTTGAACTGATAATTTGCTTTTTATATACACTAAGGCTTTTTGTTTGCCCAAAAGTGAATTTACAATACTGGTAGCTTTCTTTTTATATTGTTATGTACCATACCTATGAACACTAATGGGCATATCCCAATCGTCATAAATATGTTGGACACTATTATAAGTGGGTGTAATATGCTGTCTAAGTAATCCACCACTAGCAGTGGTTTACCTACTTCACGGCGCTGGCGAGTATTGTATTTTTTCCTGATGTTATAAAGATTACCATTTTCATTTCCAACCTCCGTTTTGGTTATTCCTCATTCAGTTAATCTTTCTAGGTTACAACATATATATATATATATATGGATCATTTTCTGCTCATCGTTAAAGTGTACTTGTAATGCCTTCTACTGCTAACTTGCTTTTTATATACAGTAATGTTTTCTGTTTAGCGCAAAAATGATTTTGTAATGCTTTCTACTGCTATCTTTTTATATACAGGAAAGTTTTTTTTAATGTTTTGCAATATAATACTTGCTGTACACATTATATGTTTGGATACACTAAAAACTCAAATGAGATTGTGCCTTTTATGACCAGTCATCTTTTATGTTTTTTGTTTCTGTGTGTGAGAGAAACTGGAATATTTAGATAACCGAGAAAATTGGGAAGAAACCGGCTTAGGTACACACACTCCCTGCACACGTATTCACTCGCAGGCAATCACCTTAAAGCCTTAGCGTGTGCGTGTATATATGTAAGCATACATAATTTATGAATATGATTATTTCCAGGTAGGTGTATATCACTATTCTGATCTGTGAAGGCAATGAGAAGTCGGGTTTGAATTCATCAGTCGGGTGTTTTCATAAATATACCAGTAGCAAAAAAAAAAAAAAAAAGAGAGAGAGAACCAATTGAAATCAAAATCGAAGTTGTTTCCAGCTTTCAAGAAACTGTCCAACCCGCCCGGTCATTGATCGACACCCGCAAAACTTGGTTCGATTGAGGTAACGGATATTGCGTCTTCTTCCGCAGTCACCTCGAGTAGCCAAGTCGGTGCGGGACGACGGAGAAGGAAAGGAAATTAACGTGCATATGAGAAAGGCAGCAAAGCCGCCGGGCTATACGGTTGGGTGGGGTCCCCATAAAGAAAGAGAATTTATTAACTTCGTTCTGCTTATGATAAACAATGCACTCAGAAAGAAGAAATAATAATAAAAAAAAAGTTCTTTTTAACAAAAAATCAATGTTCTTGTCTGTGTTCGTCTATTGTTACTTGAAAGAACTAATAAAGACTGAACGAACAAGCGGTCACCTGCTTTAGATAGAATCACAAGAAATTAACGTCCGGTGTAATAGTTACCTTGAAAGAACAAGAGCTTTCTTAGCATACAGGTTTTATCCATTTGCAATAAATCTATACCCGGTCTTTCTGAACGCTTTTTTTCTGAATTCAGCGCCTGGCCATGGATATGAGTAAGATTGTGTTTTAAAGTCACATATCATGAAAGCTGTTTTCTTATCGACTCCACCATATGTAAACTTTGCAGCACCAAAATTGCAGCACGACAGACGCCTGAATGACCCGAACATCGAGAAATGAAGAAGGAAAAACCCGAAGTGGGACACATGAAGAGAAGTTATTTACTTTATTCGAACTTTGCAGTTATATTCACGACGTTTCGGTCGTTGTTCTCTCCGGCCTTCTTCAGATCATATACGTTGGAATTTCGAACCGAACACCTTATTTTAGTCCACTGGGATAAATTGTTCTAGATCCACATGCCATGCCTTTCTCTGGATATCTCAGTTTCAGTTATTTCTCTGTAGTAACTCAACTCTCCAAGTTTTTGTTCACCTCTGCTGTGGCCAGGTACTGAACTCATAAATCACTGGGTCAAACCAATGGTTTTATCCACTGGGCCATGTGTCCTTGAGGATAAAAACTGAAACCGATATATCCGGAAGATCCATGGCACGTGGAACAATCTATCTCGGTGGACGAAGTAAAGGGTTCGAAATTTTAATCACCTGAAGAAGGCGTGAGCGTACAACAGCTGAAACGTCGTGAATCTAACTACAAAGATTAGGACAATAGTCTGAACAATGTAAATAGTGTAAATACATGTAATATCTCATCTCAGAAATATAGACAGATCCTGAAGAAGGAGGGGCGTACAATAACTGAAACGTCCTGAATATAACAACAAAGATGAGGACAACAGTCCGAACAATGAAAATAATGTAAATAGTTACAATACCTCATCTCAAAAAAAAAAAAAAAAGAGAGATCCTGAAGAAGACCGGATCGTACAACGGCAGAAACGTCGCGAATATAACAACAAAGATTAGGGCAACTGTCCGAACAATGTAAATGGTGTAAATAATTACAATATCTCTTCATAGAAATATAGACAGATCCTGAAGAAGGCGGGGAGTGTACAACGGCTGAAACGTCGTGAATATAACAACAAAGATATGGACAACAGTCCGAACAATGTAAATGGTGTAAATAGGTATAATACCTCATCTCAGAAATATAGATAGATACCGAAAGTTTACTTATAAAAAAATCGGCAAATTTGAAACTGCGTGCCCACAAAATACCTAAGAAAAAGCCCCCAAAAAACAGAATGTCAAAAGAACAGTTTTTTTCATTGACACCTTTATTATTTTAACTACTGGGACAGTACCAATAGTAATCGGAGCACTTGGCCTCGTAAGAAAAGGAATGGATAATTTAACTAACAGTGTCCCAGGTAACATCAAAATACAAGTTGCCAAGAAGATCGCCCTACTAGGAACATCGTATATACTAAGAAGTGCTATCAATTAAATTCAATTCCCCTATAGGGTGTAAGGACCATAATTTGGAACCGGCTCCACAGGATACAAAGCAAAAAGGTTTATTGTGTTAAAAAGCGATGATTAAATTAAAGTCCTCTCGAAGGTCGAAACGCATTTTATCTCATTTCACCATACAATTACTATAAGTCAGATATATAGAAATTCTATACCATATTTATTCTTTCTTTCTTTTCTTTCTTTCTTTCTTTCTTTCTTTCTCTTTCTCTCTCTCTCTCTCTCTCTCTCTCTCTCTCTCTCTCTCACACACACACACATATATTCAGGGTGTATCAAAAATACTTTTACAAACTTTGGTGGTGTGTTCCTCACACCAAAACAAGGACACGAGGCCATCTAAAAATATGTCCGCAAGTCCTTCGTTTTAAGTTTAAAGTTTAAGGTAGACACTGTTAAATGTGCAATCCAAGATACAACAATCCAAAAATACATTTAAAAAATTTAGGTGCACGTTCCTGACACGAAAGCAAGGTAAAATATCCATACAAACATATGTCCAAAAGGCCGTCGTTGTACTTTTAAGAAATGGTCAAAATGGTCTCCCCTTGCTTCTACACGCGCATGCACCCGTCGGATCATTGACTGGCGGACCCTTTCATATAATCGCATACGGTGTCGAATGGTTTCGTAGGCCCCAATGATACGTTGACAATCGTCTCTGCATTATTAATGTATAAACCAATTGTTTTAGTTAGCCCCAGAGATAAAAATCCAAAGGATTGAGGTCGGAGGAACGTGCATGCCATGGAACCAGTCCTTCCCTACCTATCCATCTGTCATGGTAGATGTCAGCCAGTGCATCGCGAACAATGGGACTAAAATGTGCTGGAGCCCCAGCCTCTAGCAGGTCTGGAAAATAAAGTCCCTGTAGACAGCTCCTGTAAGACGTGCTGGGAGAACAACCAATACCCTACAATTCCAACACACACATTAATCGTAAACTGATGCTGGTGTCTAGCCTTGCACCATGGGGATTCCGATCCGTCCACAAGTGTTAGTTGTGTAAATTTGTTATTCCATCTCTTCCAAATGTTGCCTCATCCGTAAACAAGGATGAAAAACAAACAACGGATTGGCAGGTGGTACAATAAATCATCGGCAAAAGTTCTCCCGTGGTGAGTGATCAGAGGGCGAAAGACCCTCCACATGTTGCGAATGATACAGATATAGGAGCTGCTCTTGAAGTACCCTCCATGTGGTACTATGAGATGTACGACATGCTAGGGCCACTTGATTTGTGCTGATTCCTGAATGTGTTCTTCGTGGCCAGGCTTAGGAGCAGATCTCGGTCTTCCCCGAGCCATAGTTTGTGGTGACACGGATCTTGTCTCAGCAACGCGACGATAAACAAAGAATATGTTGTGACGGTAAATACTTTTATAATAATAATAATAATAATAAAAAATAATAATAATATGGAAATTGAAAGCAAGAATAGTACCAGTCATAGTAGATGCGCTTGCAATGATAAAAAAGAAACACAGCACATTGAAAAAAAATCCCTTGTTGGAAATAATAAGCACAAAGAAATAAGAATGATATTGAACAAAACAAAAACAAACAAAAAATGAACATTATTTACAAATAATGTTGATTTTTTAATTTTTTTGTTCAACATCATTCTTTTCCGGAATAAGAATACCAACCCCACCCATCTACACATTGTCCTCGTGAGGAAAAAGAAGAAAGCTGTTTTCGATTAGTAGATTCGTTTGGGATGTGATACGGAAAACTTAAATGACCAGTGCCCATCTCTTCTCATCTGTACTTGTATATACTCAGAGCGTTGTATTTCCTTCTTATTATACTCCCGATGATTAAAGATATCTTATTGGAATTTTCCGAGGTTTTTATAACACTGTCGGACTCTGAGCATTAAGAATGTAAAATTACTCTCCAAACTTAACAGAAGTATCGTGATTAAATCGATCATAAACGAAAATGACATGTTTATCATTAATTAATCATAGTTAAGGATTGGAAGCTCAAGAAGGATTGAAATAAAGTTCAAATATATATATATATATATATATATATATATATATATATATATATATATATATATATATATATATTATTCCAGGATCATTTTCCAACATATTCAAGATTATCTTCGCCATCTCTGATCCTCTAACTTTCTGTCCTGGGGTAACAGGTACCTCATATTTTATATTCTTAATTTTATACATGTATGCCATACTCTGTCTATACTTCTGAGATGAGGTATTATGTACACTATTTACATTATTCGGACTATTGTCCTCATCTTTGTCGCCATATTTATCACAACGTTTCGGCCGTTGTACGCTCCGGCCTTCTTCAGGTGGTCGGACTGTCGAACTGCACCGTTTATTTCGCTCACTGGGGTAGACTGTTCTCGTTCCACGTCTAATGGATGTCAGTTCTCAGTTATCTCCGGTTAATTCCCTTCTCCAAGTTCTACACCGCCTCAACCAGGTATTGAACTCACTCTTTGGGTCCTGTCGCTGGATCTAACTAACGTCTTTATCCACTGTGCCATGTTCCCTCAAGGACAATTGTCCGAATAATGTAAATAGTGAACGCGATACTGTTGGAAAATTGTATATACTCAGAGCGTTGTATTTCCTTCTTATTATACTCCCGATGGGGTTTGAAATGATTTGGTGTTTGGGTCTTCATCAATTATTAGATTAAAATTTGAACCGTTGTATCTTAGAAATGATTAAAGATATCTTATTGGAATTATTATAATAGCCAAGGGGCTATTATAATAATGTCTTCAACATCCTATAATATTTTAGCAGTCCTAGGTATGAAGATAAACTACATCCAGTCTCTGATCGGGAGATTAGGCGTTTAAGGAGCGTGGAACCACCTCTTAATTGCTGTTGTTCCCAGGTCCATCACGACCGGGGGTCATCGCACCTTTTACGGGGTGGGGGTCCTATCTACGAGAAAATAGTGAACCTTCAAACAAAACACTATGAAATTATAAAAATACATTTTTAATTAAAAAGATTACCAGCAATATATGTTTATAGTAAAATTACTAACAATATATTTTATAGCAAAATGACCAATTTTATCTGTAGTTAAAATATAAAATTGTGTCCAAAATATTTAGATATCGGCATTAAATACGACATAGAACAAAACAAAACAAAAAATAATTATCTTAAATTATAATAATCAAAAGGAATGTATTTAGTGATGACTATAAGGCGTCAGTGTCAAACCGCCTTCTCTGGTTAGTGGATAGGACTTTATGTGGCTGTGTCCTATATCATTCACTGACGCACTCGAGTACAGGACGAGTGTCCCTATATTATGTTTACCATGTGAACTACGATAAAAATATGTGAGACAGATATTAAAGGGGGGGGGGCAATGAATAAATTGTCGTCAAAATTACGTAAAAATGAAAATAACACTGCCATCTCATTTTAACAGATTACACAAAAATATCTCATTTTAACAGATTACACAAAGATATTTTCAAATACTAAAGACTAAATTTATTCAGTAAAATTACCACTGGCTTCAACCACGGTCTCCAGACGACTTCGGAATCTCCTGCAGCTCTTCTGGACGGTCTCTTTGCTTAAGTAGGTGAATGCTGTCATAATCCCTACATTCAGTTCATGTTTGGTGTTAAAAGGTCTTTCGTTGGTCTCTCGCTCAACTGCGCCCCACACTGAAGGGGTTTGCAGTCTGGGGCATTAGGTGGCAAGATATAATGGGTGATGTGGTCGCAGAAATTGTCTGATGTCCTTGACTGTGTTCTGCTTGCATGGTGTGGTGCAGAGTCCTGTTGCTAGACATAAGGTTTTCCAGCAGCCACCCTCTTGAGCTAGGACACCACTACCTCCTCAAGGCACTTGATATGGGTCTCTGTGGTGAGTCTGAGGCCCTGTGGGAAGATGAATGAAGACATAACTTTGCCATCACTAGTGATCACACAAAACACCTTCGTAATCACCGTTAGACTCATCCAACTCTTTCCTAATCCTCTGCCCTGTCCTCAGATTTGACGCCCAAATACTTTGAGATGTTCGTATTGGAACCTCCGGTGCGAATGCCAAGTAGTACAGCATGTCATAAGTCCTGTTTAAATTGGGAACCCCAAGTGCGTGCACATGTGCTAAGGCCTAAAATTGCTCTATCTCCGCAACCAACGTAGCGGTGGGGTCAACATTCCACCGAACCCTTCAGTTCGGTGCTGCCGCAGTGTTGGGATCCTCGGGACTAGGCAACCTTCATTTATGTGTTGCGTTCTCTCCGAAGACAGAAACACAATTCAGACATAAAATGTGGTTTGTCCGCCCGAAGGCAGATACTACACCTTGATCCCAGCTCCAGGGGAAGATTGAATTCTCGAGTCCAGGCATTTCTCATTTATTTGTTGTGTTCTCTCAGAAGACAGAAACACAATTAAGAGATAAAATGTAGTTTATCTGCGCGAAGGCAGATACTACACTTTGATCTCAGCTCCAGGGGTAGGATGGAATCCTTGGGATCAGACATCCCTCATTTATTTGTTGAATTCTCTCAGAAGACAGAAGCCCAATTCAGAGATATAATGTAGTTTGTCTGCGCGAAGGCAAATATTACACTCTGATCACAGCTCCCGGGGTGGATTTGTTGTTGTCTCTCAGAAGACAGATGTTACACTTTGATCCGAGCTCGATTCTCCAGGGTGTGAAGAAAAACATAAATCGAGTATGAAAGGCGAATTTTTCCTGAAAAGGAAATGGCTAATTATGGTGTTACATATATCCGTTCGTTTTTATTGATGCTCTGCGAATGATCTCGAAGAATAATGTTTCCGAGCAACTTTTGCTTCCAATTAACTCTGGTCATGCTCTGAATCTGTGTTCTAATGTTAAGGAAATTTTATTTCAGATTAGACATTTCTTTGAAACGGAATGCCAAGTAGACAAGAATGAGCATGTTCAACATGTCTTTGCTTTTAATCTAGGTCACAAAGCTGCTCAAGAGGTATTTGTGCTGTGTACAGAGATGAATTGACTACCGACAGAATGACACAGGCATGGCTTTCCTGTTTCAATGAGCGGGAAGCTCGAACTAAAAGTTTTTTCACGTTCGGGCCGATCTGCGTCAGACTACTAGGGAATTGGTTCAGAAGATGACAGGCTCTCATTTTAGTGCCGCTCGTCATTTTCACTCAATGGGTAAAGGTCCAGAAACACGACGCATGGGTGCCACACGCTTTGACCGAGAGGAACAAACATCTGCGCTCCTCCATTGTCAACAGTTGACTCGCTCGACTCCAGGTTACTCGCAGATACAAAGAAAGTGACCAGTTGGAAGGTTCGGCCACACCCAACATATTCCCCAGACTCAGCCTCTTCAGACTACCACCCTTTTCGCTCAATTTCTAACAATTTGAGGATTGTTTCATTCAACAACGATGTGGAACTTAAAACGTAGTTTGATGAATTTTTCGAGTCAACACATTGTGAGTTCTATCGTTGAACAATTAGTGGATCTTTGGCAGGAGGTCATAAATAATGGAGAATATATTGTTGAATGGTTCATTTGACCTACTAATTAAATAATAACTATTATAATGAATTATAAATAAATAACGAATTTATGTTACAAGCTAATACTAACATTCATTGGAAGATGCGTCCGAATCTCACCTGGCTCGTCATTAAAGCGGCCTTGTGCCAAAACACGAATAAATCTGTTTTAAAGTTCGGACAACGATCAATTCGTTTTTATTAAAGTGACGAAGATGTAAGCAATCCAGAAAATAAAGAGGTGGCGTCGCTGATCGATGAAAACTAATCGATCTTATCTGACTAGAAATCGAAGCACCCACGATCGGGTAAT
>OZ038507.1:36391696-36441696 GCA_964036315.1 Acanthosepion esculentum | reverse complement strand
AGCGCGGGTGTTACACTGCAAATTAACCGTTTTAACATACGAATGCATATGGATCAAGAATAGAAATTTTATTTGCCAAGTCTTCGCGACCACTGTCACGCTTGAATAGATTGTATTTTTCAGCGCTCCCACGACACTACCAAATGTAACACAGGTCGAAGTTTAGAATGGGTTTAACGGCAATATCGTGGGAAATTGCCTAAGCCCACTCGTCACTTACCCTTTTGGAGACGCCTCAGCAATTAACCCCGCCCTCACTCCAAGGAGTGGTACTGCCGAGAGGAATCGTTATTTACCCCGGTCTCCCGACTGAGACGAGATGTGATACAAGGTCGGGTTTAACGTGAGGAACCCGAGAGCATACACTCGGGCTAAGGACAGAAATTGCCCGTCCCCACGCAACTGTTCGTTCGGCTGGCATCGGCATGACTACCGATCCCATGTCTGTAGTGGAATGGTGGGGTGTAGACTTGGGCAGCTTTTCCTGCTGTACTGGGCACCTCACTGTTTATATTTCCCTCAAATGCGCCTCTGCCCGCGGACAGAGCCACAACTGAGTCGCCTAAATCTCGCTGTGATTAATAATGCCTGGTATAAAGTGGATTAAACAGCAGATTATAATCTCGAAACTTTCGTATAGCTTCAGGCATATGCGAGATTCTGCGAGATTCTGCGAGAAGCACGAAAACAAAGCTTTAAATTCTTCTTTAGAAAATGTTAAATTTCGCAGAATGTCCATCAACAGATAAAATACTGGAAGCAATGAAGGCAATCGTTGGCTAAAAATGCTTCATTTTTTATGGAAAAGAATGTTACTTATTTGGGAAAACTGGGCTATCTAATTGTTATGTGTCCCCCAGCCACCTGCAGCTACATTGATTGCAAAGGAACAGTAAGGATATGGTTTTTGAAAACCTTAAGAAAACGATTTTATACTGGAGACTTCTGTCATAAAAGGTACACCAGACAAAGCATCTTAAAGTCTAAAGCAACTGTATTTTAACTAGTTAACTTACGTAATGTGATGGTAGCGTAATAGTTATTGGTGCCAAAAGTAGAGTCGTCGAGCCGCGTTCAAATTCTGGCCTATTCTGTTCCATTCACTATCGCATAAATGCGGTTGGGTAAAGACATGGATCCATTTCTTTCTCCTTTCAAATATGTGTTAAATGACAGGGTAGATTGGGTTCTATAATCTTGGTTGGCAGCTAGTCTAGGAGAAGGATAAACTCTGCATTCAGAACTATGGAGAAGGCAAGAGGAAGACACTGCACTGTCGTTCCTTCTTTAGAGGATACCCGTAAATTGAGGCGACATTACGCAAAATAAACATTTAAAAAACGGAGCGTCTGCTCAAATACGGGTATCCACTAAAAAAAAAACCTTTAAATTAAAATTTAATTTTTATTTGATTTAGCCCGATTCACTTAGAGTCTTCTTTTTTGCATCACTTTTGTATGTAGGTATTCTACACACTGATATTAGAAGATCTGCCTTTGATCAAACTGAAATATACTTATCCAAGTACCCTGGGGAATGTAGTTTTAGAATATATATGGTTATGGGGGTCTATCTCTAAAACTCTAGGAGGAGATCGATAACAAAGAGATAGAGGCTACACATTTTATATATAGATGTTACATAACGATTACTTCTGCTTTTTCTTGTCCTATTCTGTATATATTTATTTTTATTTAATGTAGAGAATTTTCTCAGCTCCTAGAACACATAATTTAGCAATATGTTGATATGGTAGATGAGATTCAAAAGGTAGATCATATACTTAAGTAGAACCGAAATGGCAACCTACTGTGGGAAACAATTCTACCTAGTCAGTTATGAATCGAAAGACGCATGATCGCGCCGTCTTTAGGACAAGTCGATTTTGGAACCGTGGTATTGCAGTCAATTTTAAAAGTTGGGGTTTCACATGATAAATAACGACAGACGGTATTTTTTCCAAATCACTGGTTTTTCTTTAGCTTAAAGATTACGTTTCGGTTCCAAACCGTAGCGTTGGAATTTAATTCCGATGATCAGTGAAAGCCTTATCGCACAGCCTTATAAAATTTATAATTTACTTAAGCTTTACAAATTATATTTGGACAAGATGCATGGCACAAGCATATTATAACTAAATCATTGTGCCATCAAATAAGACCTTCATTTACTTCAAAAGGAAATTGTACCATTATAAAACAATTTAGCTATATTACGATGTAATATATTATCGAATTCATTGGGGTTTTTTTTTGCGATTTTGAATAAATAATGTAAATTTAAAACATTTTGTCTTATAATTTATTCCCGGCTGTATTATGGTGTTATATACACTTTGATCTATTTTTTGTTTTTATTAATTATGATCTAACAAATCTTATTCATTGAGTTGCCTTTTTTGTAATCTTACAATTTTGTATATAATTTTTACTTATGGAAAATACTGTAAAAAAAAACTGCATATTTTGCTTGTGATGACTCATATAATTAGAAATACGTTTGAATATATTTTCCATTCAGTGTATCTAATACAAAATATACTAACATTATTTGGATTTATTTTTGAAACAGTAAAATCTTGAAGTCAGTTTGTAAGCAAAAAGCCTACAAAAATGAGGTATTTCTGTATATTTATTATTTCAGACGATCTTTAAAACGAAATGCTCCAAAATTGATAAAAGCTATGAATCTAATTTTTGGTGTCAGTACTTATCACATCACACCCCTACTTTCAGCGCAACGCTGATTTTCTAAAAATAGCGAAAAACCCACCTGCCCTAATGGCACGTAACTGACTGAATCAAGCAGCGTTGGTCATCATCTTGGTCATTACGACGGCGAGAATGACGCAATGCAAAGTGAAGATGATGGCGCTTTTGAGCGCCTTACTTCGAAAAACTCATTGCTTAAAATAAATCGTCGTCCGCTTATAGGCGTTCATTGATTGGCTAATATCTAAGAAATGATTCTTTAATTGTTCAATGCATCGCTGTAGCCAGATGGCAAGCAGAGGTGTTTTTTTTCTTTTTACCAGCGAGCGTGTCGTGAGCAGGTTGAATGAAGTCAGCCTTTGTCGTTTCCTCGTTTTCTTTGTTCGCCTCATCACTCAGCAGCTGACACGGATTAGTCTTTTGCCTCTCTTCTTAATGGTTAGCTTTTCAACCTGCTCCAAACCCCAGAGGACCAACGCCTCCGGCCGCCACTAGCCCCACCTATTGTCACCACACACTCACATAAGACAATACGTATATAGACTTTAAATTGACAGATAAATCGTTAATAATATTTACAATTCACGTCTTCCTGCTGTTGATATTTCATTTAAGTGCAAGGCTAGTGCTATTTAACTCGAGATATTTGCCTATTATTCATACGTGATTTTAACTCTTTCTTTCTTTATCTTTCTTCTTTCTTTCTTTGGCGGGCTTTTTTATTTTATTCTTTTTTCGATGTTTTTCTTTCTCTTTACTTTCTTTCTCTTTTTGTACTCTATCTTTTTATTCACTTTCTTTCTTTTTCTTTTTTTATCCTGTCTTCTTTCTTTCTTTCTTTCTTTCTGTTCCCTTTATTTGGTATCTTCATTTCTTTTTTAATCTTTCTGCTTTTCTTTCTTTGGTATTTTTCTTCTTTTTTTTTTCTTTCGATGTTTTTTCCTTTGGTTTACTTTCATTCAGTTTTGTACTCCATCTTTATTTTCAATTTTTTATTTCTTTATTTCTTTCTCTTCGCTTTCATTGGCACCTTTCTATCTATCTTTCTTTCTTTCTTTCGGACGAATGGTAGATTTATAAATGTCAAGATGGAATCTGGTGAGGAAAATAGTCTGGCATATCTCAATGAATCAACCTTCCTAACTGCGGGTTCTCATGTAAGTGGAAAACGTGAGAAAAGAATGCCCAATGAATTGTTTTCTTGGATGTGAGGAATATGCAACAATAGTCCTATATGATGATTAAAAGGTAGCAGTTGCTTTCTGAGGGCTTTAAATTTTACAAGCAATTTCTTGCCCCAGTTAACAAATGATTGGATGTCATTTTCGAGAGCAGCTGCCAGTTTTACTTTGTTGGGCTCATTGGACTTATTATTGAGACAGAAGCATAGACTCGAAGAAACGGATATATGGATGCTGAGGACATCATGGACCGATCGATGAGGTTTTGGAGAGGATGCAAACAAGAAGGAAGCCTATACTTAATATCAGGAAGAGGCAGCTGAAGTTTCTGTGATACATAATGAGGGAGGAGGGCTTGGAGAATCTGATACTCACAGGTCGAAAGAGGGACAATGGAAGACAACGCATGACATACCTAACGGTCCTGAGCGGGTGGATGACAGAACATGGCCTGGGGAGAGTAGCAGGAGTACAAAGCTTATTGAGGACTACAAGAGATAGGTGGAAGTGGAGAGCTATGATCGCCTACGTCCTGAAGGGACACGGTACATAAAAGAAGAAGAAATAGTTGTGTCATCTTAAATTACCTAGTTGGGAATTGATGAGGTCGGGAAGGTCGTTGATAAAGATAAGAAACAAAATATGTTTAAGGACAGAGCCCTTGCAGACGCCCGCATTAATTTGAAGTGGTCGAGAAGCGCGCTGGTCAACATGATTTTAATTACACGATTTGTTAACGACGATTGGATTAAGTCAACAGACACCATAGACGCACTTGAATTTCAAATATGCCGAGTGGTTTGTATAAAAGGTGTAGCTGGAATTTTTTCAATAATTCTATTTTAGATTTTCCAATAATTAATTGCTCGCAGACTAAATTAAAGAATGGAAGGAAAATTCTTGAATATTTAGTAAAAGAAGTGAATCGAATAAATTATTTGCCGGGTGGTTATTTTCTACAAAAAAAAGCAACTATCGTCCCGACAGTCAGTTAGTTATGTGCCACGTCCGATACACGCTTAGGCGATCATGTATCTTTCGAGACATGACGAACGAGGCAATTTTTTCCTGCAGTAGGTTGCTATTTCTTTCTGCGGTAGACAAGTTGCCATCCAAGGCTATAGAACCCAGTCTGTCCAGCTATTTACCCATATCTGTGGGGAGAAGAAGAGGATTCATACCTTTCTCAAGGGTATTAGCGCTTAAGTGAATTTCAGTAAGTTATTTGCCATGGGTGATCATGTATCTTTCGATACTGACGAGGTAGTTTTTTCCCGCAGTAGGTTGCCATTTCTTTTGTGGTAGACAAGTTGCCATCCAAAGCTATAGAACCCAGTCTTTCCTGCTATTTACGTTAACCATAGCTGGGAGGAGAAGAAAAGGATTCATACCTTTCCCAAGGGTATTAGCGCGTAAGTGAATGTAATGGATTTGACTGAAATTCGAACTCGGCACTCCGATTCCTCAATCCGAGCCGCTATCCATTACTCCACCGTGTTTCTCGGCACGTCTATTTAAAACTAGAAAAAAGAAGTTCGAATGACGATTTACAATACAAACCGACAGTTCGCGTCTGGAAGCTTACCTTGACACAATATTCTTAATTGCCCTTTTCTCCTCATGGTCTTCTGCCAAACTAAACCAAGTTTAGTAACTATGTAGAATGTCTAAACGTTGATCAATAGTTAGTAAGCTCGTCTAGACGACAATGTACAGAATTTTGACACTTAGGTCACTGAACCTTACTAAAGTAAGTTTAAAATAGCTTTTTTCGAAATTAAGTCGTTTATTTAATTGTTTATATATATTAAATATTAAAATAAAGTCTTTTATTTAAAAACATATTTAATTTATTTTGAAATTAAGTCGTTTATTTAATTGTTTATATATTTTAAATATCTGTATTAAAATAAAGTCGTTTGTTTAAAAACATATTTTAGAATTTGGGAATTAAGTCGTTTAAATTGCTTATACATTTCGAAATTAAGTTGTCTATTTCCCAATCTATTTATTTATTTTGAAATCAAGTCGCTTATATATTTAAAATATCTATTTCAAAATTAATTTGTTTATCTCGCAAGTTATTTATTTTGAAATTTAATTGTTTATATACTTAAAATAACTTTTTCGAAATGAAATTGTTTATTTAAAAATTTATATCTATTTTTTAAAATTAAATGGTTTTTTATTTAATTGTTTGTATATTTAATAAATTAAAAAAAATCCTTTTTAAAATAAACTGATTATTTTTATTTGTTACATGTCCTCGGATGAATAAATCCTTTATTTTTCTTCTTTTCGAAAAAGATTATTTTTCAAAATTCATTCATCTTTATTTTCTTTTTTCATTTTCATTCTGCCCATTTTTTCATTCGATATCTTGCAACACAAATAATAAATAAATTCCTGATTTGTCGGATGAGACAAAATTCTGTAAATGAAACAAAATTATCAATTATTTATTTATTTTGTAATTACCACAATTGTCTTGGTTGTTTTTATTGGGGATATTTATTAACATAAGTACATTTAATCTATGTTTCTCAATTGAATCGTCAACAGATGTGAGTAGGTGTCTATAAATTTGAGCACGTGTCCCTCTCAACATGGCGCTGAACGGGCGTGTGTATAAATGAGTTCGTGTGACTCTTAACTAAGAGACATGCGCACAGAGGTATACTTTTTGTATTCGCGTGTCTCTCAACGAAGAACTGTGCGCACGCGTGTATAAATTTAAATTCGCGTGTCGTCTCTGCTGTGCGCGTGTAATGGAAGACGATGGAGGTTGTCGTTTCTTCTTCAATTATTACAGTCCACTTGTTTCTTCTTCTTCTTCTTTTTCTTCTTCTTCTTCTTCTTCTTCTTCTTCTTCTTCTTCTTCTTCTTCTTCTTCTTCTTCTTCTTCTTCTTCTTCTTCTTCACAGTCCACTTGTTTTTTGTTTGTTTGTTTGTTTCTTTCTTTCTTTCTCCCCCTCCTCATCCTCCCCCCTTCTTCTTCTTCTTCTTCTTCTTCTTCTTCTTCTTCTTCTTCTTCTTCTTCTTCTTCTTCTTCTTCTTCACAGTGCACTTGTTCCTCCTCCTTCTCCTTCTCCTTCTTCTTCTTCTTCTTCGTCACAGTCCACTTGTTTTTTGTTTGTTTGTTTGTTTCTTTCTCCCCCTCCTCATCCTCCCCCTTCTTCTTCTTCTTCTTCTTCTTCTTCTTCTTCTTCTTCTTCTTCTTCTTCTTCTTCTTCTTCTTCTTCTTCACAGTGCACTTGTTCCTCCTCCTTCTCCTTCTTCTTCTTCTTCGTCACAGTCCACTTGTTTTTTGTTTGTTTCTTTCTTTCTTTCTTTCTCCCCCTCCTCCTCCTCCTTCTTCTTCTTCTTCTTCTTCTTCGTTGTCGTCGTCACAGTCCATTTGTTTCTTCTTTCTTCTTTTTCTTCTTGTTCTTGTTCTTGTTCTTCTTCTTTGTTGTATGATTTCTTCTAATGGACACCTGCCGGACGTGACGTGAGACACATCGCACCTTACCAGCCCCATTTAATGTCGCCTACTGGATTTCAGTTATAGCACTGACTTGACAAAAAAGGAAAAAAAAAAAAATTAGAAAAACAAAGAATGTCCTCTTTTTTCACCGTGTTGTATTATCAGTGCAAATATCTGTCGGTTTTTATTTCGTATCGAACATTGAGCCTTGCACCGGGCGATCTATTTGTACCCCCTATCTCCGAACTAGGAAGCATATCTGTGTGATTTTTACTTTTCAGAAATTAGCCGACCCTCTTGTATTTTCAAGTCGAAATCTCTCTGTTAAGATGCAATTAAAAGCATTAACTTCTCTCAACACAGAAAAGGTTGTATCATTGTTTGCATAGAAATGAATTTATCAACGTCTCTCTCACCCTCTCGATCGGCCTATTTTCCAGCCATCATTACAGGCATTCAAGCATGAAGCCTACTGCTTTTCCACCATAAACACTGTGGACATTAAAGTTAACAAAGACCAAAATAGGTCGGTCGCCTTTCTTTTATACATGAGCAAGAAAGTGAGCCCCCCCCCCAAGAAATTGCGCGCGTTCACAATGTTCGATTTTGTTATGCAAGTTTGTTTTTTACAATGACGTTCACGCTGTACACGGCCAAAGAGCCACTCGAGGTAGAGGGAACAAAGTAAGAGTCACAGTTTATGAGGATATGTGGGGAAGATAACGGTTAACCCTAGACTTGAACAGGTTAAGATTGTAGTGATCGGGGAAGCATCCTCCTGGGAGTCGGTTCCACAAATAAGAGGTAAGAAGCACAGTTTATGAGAATATGTGGGGAAGATAACGATTAATCTTAGACTTGAACATGTTAAGATTGTAGTGATCGGGGAAGCATCCTCCTGGGAGTCAGTTCCATAAAGTAAGAGGTAAGAAGCACAGTTTATGAGAATATGTGGGGAAGATAACGGTTAAACCTAGACTTGAACAGGTTAAGATTGTAGTGATCGGGGAAGCATCCTCCTGGGAGTCGGTTCCACAAAGTAAGCGGTAAGAAGCCCAGTTTATGAGGATATGTGGGGAAGATAACGGTTAACCCTAGATTTTCACAGTATGTATGCATTGATTGAGGACGGGTTCGTTAATGATTTCACAATAAAATTGTTGTTAGAAAACCAATGTTGGTAAAACTTTCAAGATAAACTTATATGGGTAATATATCGCTCGAGACTCAGTTTAAGCTAATTACACTTAATAACTTGTTTTACCGGTGTCAGATTTTTACAGTACTACCTTCATTATACGGACAACTTGGGACACTTACTTGAAAAAAATTATGTCTATATAATTAAAAAATGAGAAATAGAATTAACGAAAAAATCATTTTTTTCTTAATTAAATGTAAATTTGATAACATCAAGTAACATTCTTTCAAACGATTTGTGCAAGTTTTTGTCTATTTTATTTCTTATGGAAAAACAAAAAACAAAAAGCGCGTGGAGTTTTGTTTGTTTCAACTGGCCTTGCTCTTTTCTAAGTTCTAATTTCGGAAACCTGGATTAAAGTAAAACGTATTTGTAAGGACAACCTCCATGTTGACAGTGTAACCAACTTAAACATTTGTTTTCAATTTTATTTATTTTCAATTTTCCTAGTTGAATTGTTTCACCTATATTGCATATGATACATTATTGTATATAATTAGGTTACAGTAATATTTGTATTTTATATAAATACTACCTTATGAAAATTGAGATGTAGTAGAGTGGAGTATGATAGATTCAGAGAGTGGACGAGACTTTTGCACCGGCCCTGTGCTTAGGTGTTTGAAATTGGGAAGTACCAGCATAACCACTTCAAATGTATGTTCTTTGTACGGACAAAAAAGAAACAAAAAAAAAGAGGAAGATGATAAGGAACTGAACTGATTTTGTCAGCGTGTTTATCAGAGCTTTCAGAATGCTTTTTGTAAATACTCAAAACACTTGTCAGAGATTAAATATTAGAAGGGTTTAGTTTGGTTTGGTTTATTTTACGGCATATCAACCTCAATGGGTTATTTAATGCCGACAAAATTTTATTGCTGGTAATATTTTTTCTTCAAAAATGTATAGCTGATAATATCTTTTATTTTTCAAAAAGGTATTGCTGGGAATTTTTACAAAGTATTTCTGGAATTAAAACAAACTTTCAAAGTATTTCTGATACTAAAACAAAACTTTTACAAAGTATTTCTGGAATTAAAACAAACTTTCAAAGTATTTCTGATATTAAAACAAAACTTTTACAAAGTATTTCTGGTATTAAAACCTATTTTTGCATTTACATAGTGTTTTGACCCCAGTTTGGGGGTTAACTGTTTGCCCATAGTTGAGACCCTAACAGATGTTACCACCCCGGGTCAGAGTGGACCTGGGAACACCAGCAATAAAGAGGGGGTTTCGCACTCCTCAAAACCTCCTGATCCGCCTTGCTGTTGGACGTAGTTTATCGTCATACTTATGACGGAAATATTAGAAGGGATTTATGATTTTTTATTAATTCACCCCAAATAATGTAAAGTTGCTTATCATAAAGATTAATTCACTCAAGAAATTATAAATTATAAATCAAAGTTTGGTTTTTATTCGATTTTTGGCAATCTTTTCAAATTATAAATTTTAAATTAAAATTTACTTGTTTTTTTATTTATTAAAGTTTTGGTATTCTTTAGAAATTATAAATTTTAAATCAACATTTGTTTCGCTTGCCTCGCAAACGGCTATGACCCTCAGAATGAAAAATGATAAAAAATCAGGAAGTTATTCACATTTCATAAGTGCGGATGATATTCGAGAAACTTACAAGGAAATATTTTAGAATTTAAGAAAAAAACAAAAGAGGTCACTTTTTGGCTTGTTTATCGGGGGTGAGCGCGAATTTGTTTAGCTTGTCTCGCAACAACTCCAACCCTCAGAAAGAAAAATTACCAAAAATCAGGGGCTTAGTCACATTTCCATAAGTGCGGGTAATATTCGAGGTAACTACAAGGAATATTTTGCAATTAAAAAACGATTTAAAAATCTGTTTTTGACTTGTTTATCGGAGTCAGTCCGAATGTAAAGCCCACACTTAGAAATAGCGGAACTCGTGTGGCCCACATTTGGGGCGATCGTAAAGATCAGCCCAATCAGAGTGTAATGGAAGGGCCTCGCTCTAGGAGAAATGGGTGTGAATTTTAGTAAATATAAATTATTTTTATTTTGGGGTGAATTAACAGAAAAGACTTTAGCTTAAATTTGAACAAAAAAACAAAAGAGATCACTTTTTGGCTTGTTTATCGGGGTGAGCGCGAATGCAGACCCCAAAATTTATCAAAATTTGTTTAGCTTGCCTCGCAACAGCTCCAACCCTTAGAAAGAAAAATGACCAAAAATCAGGGGGTTAGTCACATTTCCATAAGTGCAGGTGATATTCGAGGTACTGAAGGAATTTTTTTACAATTTAAAAAAAAAAGAAAAACTATTTTTGGCTTGTCTATATGAGCGTGACGTAGAACCTGCACTTAGAAATAGCGCATCCGAGTCAGCCACATTTGGGGCGATGGCAAAGATCAACCAAACCGGAGTGCAATGGAAGGGCCTCGCTCTGGGAGAATTTGGTGTGAATTTACTTAGTAAATATAAACGCGCCCGCAATACGACGTAGTGTCAAAAGGACGCTTTTACCTCTGACATCGCTTTTTTTTTTAACTACCTTCACTCTTAGTGTTCGGCAATAAACATTGCCGAACACTAAGAAAAAATGTAAATTACATAAAAAAAAATGTAAATTACATAAAAAAAAAATGTAAATTATACGCTTAGTTTTTATTCAATTCTAGTCATTTTTTTTATTTTTTAGAAATTATAACAAAATCATAAAACACTATTTATTAGAATAATGATATATTTACAATATAATATAAAGTTAATACAATTATATTACAAGGAAATACTGGATTTTAATGATTAATTTCATTGCGAGGCTCGTGTAATGACAAATGTACGCAGGTGTAGGCTTTAAGAAAGCTTTATTCATCTGAGAATACAAGGTTCACGTATGCGTCATTTTATAGTTCTAGTAAACAGAAATAGCTCTCTCAAAGAGGAGAGTGACGAAACAAGGGGAAACCACTCGTGATTATTCATAACAGCTCGTACATGACTATACTTTGTGTTCTGTATTATTTTAAAAGATATTTTGATTTGTAGTGTGTGACATGGTGAAATATACAATGTGTTGCATCTGTTGCGGGGCCGATGAGAATGTCCTTCCCGCAAGAAAGGTGCAAAGAGCCAAGACAATGAGGGGACAAAGGCAGAGGCTTAAAATTAACAAACGTCGATGCTTATTTTTACAATATAAGTGTGTACCATCAGGAGAAAATGCCTGGATCGGTATTGCCGGGTTGAAGGGTTGTCGGTAGTTGGTCGACTGCCGGGCCGAGGAGCTATCGGAGGCGGTAGCTGGTTGACTGCCGGGATGTAGAGTTGTCGGCAGCAGCAGTTGGTGGATTGACAAGGTTTGAAGGTTGGTTGAGCCGATGAGGGCGAGTCCCTAAACAGGGTCGAGTCAATGAGATAATATGTCCTCAAGGCGGATCGGTCACGGAAGCGGAATCGCGCCGAGAGGGTATATCACTCGATGAATCCGAGTCAATGAGGTGATACGTCTTGTAAGCTTAGTTGATCACGTCGGGGTCACCACTTGTTGCGGGGCCAATAAGTGGTGACCCCGATGTGATCAGCGAAGCGATGATGGACTCGGTCACGGGTGAGCCTCCAGACATGACGGCCGCGATCATACCACTACCGGCGTACCACCATAATGCCAAGAACTGGTTCTTACAAGTAGAATCGATTTTTTTAATGTTAAGGATTACTTCACTGCGAGCCAAAATTTGCGAACGTGATGCAACGACTCCCAGCCGATGGACAAAATTCCAGATGTCCTCTCTGATTTGCGAGAACACGAACAGTACAGTCACTTAAAGGAAGCGATCCTCAAGCATACTGGGCGTTCCGAGGAGGACATGATAACAAGAGATTCTACGAAACATCACCAGAGGTGACAAGACGCCAAGCCAGCTTCTCAGATATATGAAGAACCATCTGGGACAGCGCAATGTGTCAGAGAAGGTTCTTCGTGGCTTATGGCTGGAGCGGTTGCCCAAATCAGTCACTCAAAATATCGCCCCAAGACGAGAGCCACGCCTTTGTATGATTTGGCAGAATCTGCCAACCTAGTTTTTGCACAATCTGATCACGTCGTAAATGCAGTTTAAACACCCGACACAACGACACACGAACGCCACGAGCAGAGCGAGACAGAATGGGTGTTGGCCGACCCGCAGAGATAAATACGCGAAATACAAATCTCTCTGCGCCCACGGACAAGGAGACTGACCCCATCCCGACAATAACGGAGACGAGCCCCCTGCTTAGAACGGCGAAGCGACCAGGACATTTGTTGGCTTCATCGCACATTTGGCGATGAAACCAGGAACTGCAGACCTCCTTGTAAACATCCATCGGCCCGGGGAAACGAGTAAATCGAAGTGCGGCGACGACTAACTCATCCAGTAACAGCAAACAATGTCGTCTTTTCTACGTATGGGATCGTCGGAACAAATTAAAATTCTTGGTAGACGCAGGTGTGGCCATCAGCGTCGTATCCTATCAGAACGAACACACCGCTAAGCCCAGCCTGTTCAAACTGCGAGCTGCGAATAGTTCCGCGATTGACACGTATGGAGAAAGGACCCTCACCCTGAACATTGGCATGCGACAAGATTTCATCTGGACATTCAACGTGACCAACGTGAAGATACCAATCTTCGACACGGATTCCCTGGCGCATTACGAACTGGCGGTATGAATCCCAGGACCCTATCCGACACAACTACACGCCAAAGCACCACAGGAATCAGCGCCGCAACATGCCATGGTTGTGAGTACTTTGATCTCCTGAACCAGTTCACAGATATAACGCTGCCACTCAAAGCCACTGGTTCAGGTGACCACCAAACTCTGCACCACATCAGGACGAGCGGACCGCCTGCACACTCCCACGCGCGAAGGCTCGCACCACACCAACTGGCGTACACCAAGGAGCAATTTGACAAGATGCTGAGCGACGGCATCATTCGTCCTTCAGATAGCCCTTACGCCTCACCACTGCACTCAGTACCAAAACCTAGTGGCTAGGAATATCGACTATGCGTCGACTACAGAAAATTAAATGCATCAACCATACAAGACCGATGCCTTTTCCCTCAAATCCATTACTTTGCGTCCGGACTAGAGGGTGCCCGCATCTTTTCGAAAATCAACCTTACGAAGGCATACCATCAGATCCCCGTCGCTGCGGAAGACGTCCTTAAGACGGCAGTCACAACACCGTCTGGTCTATATGAGTTCTTAAAGATGCCATTCGGTTTACGTAATGCTGGCCAGACCTTCCAACGGCTCATGGATGAAGTCCTGGTAGCCGCGACACATCTATTTGATTAAATGTTAAAGACATAACGTATATTTCCACGCATAAAGCAACATTTAGGTAAGACGAGGTAAAAAATGTATTAAATTTTCATGAATTTATCCTATAAATGTAGTATAAGACAACTGCTTATTGATTATATAAAGATGATGTTATTGGAAATGTTGTTACTGTATCGTTAGAAATTCAAAATAAACAAAATAACAAAACCGATTCTATGTTTTTCCTACATACATCCCCTCAAAGGGAAACCATTGTTTTGTTTACGTTTCATCACGTGATCTCTTGTAAATACTGATTCTTCTTCCTCTTCTTTTCCTATATCTAAACAGTTACGAACAGCCTGGTGTACTAATGGCCATTTACTTATACTTCATTGACAATCACAAAATACCACTAATAACAGTAAGATAATGTACAATAATAATACATTCTCTTGCTGTGAACGCAATCATAACGCGATGTTTACATTTTCACAGCTGAGTTTACATGGATACAAGTTGATTTCATTGATATAGAATTATTCTTCAAATAGGCAATTTATTATGAAGTTATGTCCGTAATGTATAAGGTAGAAATTATTTTATTACTTTTATTATCAGTTTATTTAATAATGTGAATCTTTTCATGTGCGTTATTGGTTATCGCACCAAGGCCGAGGGTAAACATCACTCAGAATTTAAGGTTTCATTTTTAGAATTGTAGTATAAGTTAAGGGTGATTTTGGGGGATTTAAAGGTCGTCTTATATGCGAAAATAGACGGTAGTTAAGGAGTGGGATAAAAAGCAAATATCGCGAGGAATGGCGATGTCGCGATTATTGACTTCCGGAGATCATCTCTTAAGCTTATAACCGGTTTTAATGATCGAGAGAAGATAATTAAAATTCTAAAATGTCATTTTATTCAAATTAGTAATTTTTCAAATTGGAGCACGAGATTTTCATTAGTCAAAAAATCGATTCTTTCTGATTTGATACTGATACGTAAACTGTATACTTATTAATATCATGTCGCATATTAGGTTATATATATATATATATGTATATATATATATATATATATATATATATATATATATATATATATATATATATATATATAGGGACAGAGAGAGAGAGAGAGAGGGGTGGGGCGGGGAGATCTAGATAGATACGAACGGTATGAGTGATATGAACAGACTCAGATAGTTAGATAGATAGATAGATATGAACCGACAGACGTAGATATATATATATATATATATATATATATATATATATATATATATATATATATATAGAGAGAGAGAGAGAGAGAGAGAGATAGATAGATAGATAGATAGAATGAAGGAAAATAGAAAGTCTACGTAGATAGATAGATAGATAGATAGACAGACAGAAAAAGAAATGTACAGACTACAATAGATAAATATGAAGAGACTGAGATAGATAGAAAGGGAAAAAAAAAGAATGAACGAAAGAGATAATCTACGATAGATATGAATAGACAGAGATGGAAATAAATAAATGTACAGACTGCGATAGATAGATAGATAGATAGATAGATAGATAGATAGATATGAACAGACTGAGATAAATTAGTAGAAAGAAAGAAAGAATGAAGGAGGCAAAAAAATAGACATTCTACGATAGAGATAGATAGATAGACAGAAAGAAAGAAAGTAAGAAAGAAATGTACAGACTACGATAGATAGTTTTCTCTGAAAATTTTAGTGTAAGAATTATAATTATTCTAGACTTGACTATGTGTCTTCGTCTTTGTTGTCATGGTTTCCAAAAAGAAGAAACTATAAAAACTACCAGGAGGACAATAGGCAATATATATATATATATATATATATATATATATATATATATATATATATATATATATATATATATATATATATATATGTATATACACACACTATTGGGGATATTGTATGATAAAGAAGAAATAGTTTATTTGCGACGCGTTTCCTTCTTCAGGGCTTCATTGAACTAAATTTGTTATGGCGGTAGGACTACGCATGCGCACGTGGTGATGGAAATTTCAAAATTTTATTTTTTATTTGATCTAGCCCGATTCACTTAGAGTCTTTTTCATTTTTTTTTTTGCATCACTTTTGTATGTAGGTATTCCACACTATGATATTAGAAGATCTGTCAGGAATGGCGAAATGTTGTAAGAGCCCGGACCCAAATTTACTCTCGATGACCTTGCGATGAAGTACTGAAGGACGAAACGCCTCACAAGTAAACTTTTTCCACTTTGTCATACAATTTCCCCAATATATATATATATATATATATATATATATATATACATATATACATATATATATATATATATATATATATATATATATATATATATATATATATATATATATATATATATATATATATGTATATATATTTCCCCAATATATATATATATATATATATTTCCCCAATATATATATATATATATATATATATATATATATTTCCCCAATATATATATATATATATATATATATATATATATATATATATATATATTTCCTCAATATATATATATATATATATATATATATATATATATATATATATATATATATATATTGGGGAAATTGTATGACAAAGTGGAAAAAGTTTACTTGTGAGGCCTGACAATTGCACTAGCATGAAACAGACTGTCGCCTCTAAGTGCTGACTTCCATGTCCACTGTTATATTTACACATGCTCTATCTCTGATATTGAGCACTTTATCCCATAAATATAGCACACTTTAAGACTTGTTTTCTTCATATATATATATATATATATATGTGTGTGTGTGTGTGTGTGTGTGTGTGTGTGTGTAATTTGGCAGCAACTTTTCTTTTAAACATGTAGTATTGAATGTTAAAGACAACATAGTCTTGCATATTTTCTTTTGAATTTTCTCATATTCTCTAATGAGACTTTTATATTTGAAAATGATTTCGAAATAAGTATTGTCCGTACGATGATCTAGCGCTTTCAAACATCATTGTTCATCTTCAGGGTCAATATTTTTAGTCAAAATTTTTTTAAACAAACATATATATATATATATATATATATATATATATATATATATAGAGAGAGAGAGAGAGAGAAAGAGAGAGAAATATGAACCACATTGAGACACAGGGAGAGAGATACATAAATAGAAATGATTAAACTTAGATTAGATAGATGAAAGAAATAGAACACATAGGAAAACTATATATATATATATATATATATTACACATATGTGAACGTTTCTTTTACTAATGTTCATGCAATACATGATCCAGGAGCCACTCAAGCTAGAGTGTCACTGTGTGGTGTTATATGAGATTAAGAAAGGGCAGGTCATCAAGTTCTTAGAATTATGCAGGAAACACAACGGTTAATTCTAGAATTTAAGTGACTATCATTTCAGAGTTCAGTTGGTAACGTTCAATATATATATATATCAATATATTCAATATATTGTGTAGAAGTAAATTTTAGAATGGACTGGGAACCCAATCCGGGTTCGAATATTTGTCTTTAATAAGATTACTCGAATATGCAGGCCGGTAGACAAAAATAAATAAATATAGTGTCTGTCTATATCTCCGTTGTGCTAGAACAATCTACCCTGGTCGACGAAATTGCGAAATTACAAACACCTGAAGAAGGCCTGAGCGTACAACGACCGAAACGTTGTGAATATGGCAATGAAGATGAGGATAACAATCTGAATAATATAAATAATCCAAGTAATCACAATACCTCATCTAAGAGATATAGACAGATCGTGAAGAAGGCCTGAGCGTACAACGACCGAAACGTTGTGAATATGGCAATGAAGATGAGGATAACAATCTGAATAATATAAATAATCCAAGTAATCACAATACCTCATCTAAGAGATATAGACAGATCGTGAAGAAGGCCTGAGCGTACAACGACCGAAACGTTGTGAATATGGCAATGAAGATGAGGATAACAATCTGAATAATATAAATAATCCAAGTAATCACAATACCTCATCTAAGAGATATAGACAGAGCGTGAAGAAGGCCTGAGCGTACAACGGCCGAAACGTTGTGATTATGGCAATGACGATGAAGAGTCCGAATAATGTAAATAATGCAAGTAATAATAATACCTCATCTCAAAGATATAGACGGATAATCATGTTCCTTTCATTAATTGAAACGTTTTCCTTTGGGCAATGAAGCTGTTGCGATGAAGAGGATGATTGGGGCAACGGAGATGTAGTTCTACAGAAGGATACTGAGAATGCCATGGACGGAACATATGAACAACGAGGAAGTTTTAAGGAAAATAGGAATGGGAAGGATACTTTAGCCTAAGCTCAGAAAGCGACAGTTGAAATTTCTGAGGTAAAAGCGGGCTTGGAGAACTTGATGCCCACAGGACGTACTGAAGGCTAGGGAGACAGAGGAAAACTTGAGTAACCTACCTAATGATCTTGTGTAAATGGTTGGCAGAACTGGGACTTGGAAGGGTAATAAAGAATTGGACATTACTAGAGTGGATAGGAACCATGTTGGACAATTTCCGGAAAGGAAGGGCACAAAAAAAAGGAAGAAGAAATTATCAAATAATAATTTTATTTATTTTAAAATTTTACCTAATTACATTTATCAAATCCTCCTAATTATTACTTATATATATATATATATATATATATATATATATATATATATATATATATATATAGGGTGGTCCGAAAGTCTTGTCACGGCTATATAATAAAATTTTCTATTTTTTGATGGCCATTACATCCACTTATTTCTTTGGAAAATTACTTCCATATATACGTTGAACCCGTTTTTCTTTTAAAAAAGAAATATTTTTAAACTTCCGAGGTGATCATAGCTCTCCATACATCCCTTTATTATTATCTGTGAATTGCTATGGATTCCTGTGAAAGATAGTGATGGAATTTTTTCCCTTCTCTTTCAAAGAGTGTCACACAAGGGAAGGGGACGATGTCCACTCTGCTATTTAAACAAATCGACAGAGGGTGGCGGCGAGAAGAAACGGAATATATATCGTGAAATCATAGACTGTTTTTTGTTAATGCGATGTTCTTTCAGTACGTAGATGACCATACCTCTCCACAGCATCCTTTTTTATATGATCTATATATTTCCATGCCTTCTTGGGAAAAACGGTGGAATGGTTTATCAATTCCTTCTCCACAGTTTGGAATTCAGCGTTATTTTTTCTCTTGGAATGACTGCACCCAATCCACAATGCTAACCCATAGGTGGAGAAAAAGAGTTGTATTCATGCCTTTTTCAAGAAACATACCAAAAACCAAATATGGGTCTGCAATGTTATCGGTTCTGACATGGCATCTCGACTTCAGTCGCTTTCGCACCGACGTGACGTGGCGCTCATCTGTCTTTTATATAAATATTTTCATGACAAATTGCCCTAATAAGCTCACCTCCTTGGTACCCCAACCGCATGAATCTAAACGTACTACTAAATTGGCAGTTAGGTCTCATTTTGTTGAAATAGCTAGATATTGCCGTATGTTTTATTCTAATAGTTTCTTTTTTCGTACTTCTCTCCTGTGGAACTCCCTTTCGTTTTTTTTCCCTGTCACCTACGATCTTCAAAAATTTTAAAGAAACATCAACCGCCATCTTCTTTTTTCGTAACCCTGTTCTATTATTGTCCCTTCGCCTCACTAAAGTCTCCTCGTTCTCTTTCACTCTCAGTAACCCCTGGTGTCTCAGTGTCATTATCGTCTTACTTGGGACGAAAAAAAATAGAAAGCCCGAAATTTGAACTCTTCACTTCGAGTTAACTGTCCGCGCCGATAATGCTCCCCGCTTGGCATGTGTTTCTATATGTACGGCGGTTTAAACACAACGACATGACCAAGCGTTCAGAGATTTGATGGAGAGATACACGTGTGATAGATACATCTGCATATTAGCGAATAGGAGCATTTGAAAGAGGTTTTTTTTTTTTTTATTTTTAATCAATTTTGCTAATCGTAATTAACGTCGATAAATTAATTTAATTGTTTGTTGGAATTTATTATAAAAAAACAAAAAAGAAACATCTGCACTGATTTCCGCTTCTGACTCTTTCAAGATATTTGCTCACTGTTAGATTATGATTTATTGCAAAGACTTTAGACGTGGGTTATTTGAAATTTGTTCCACGGCTTTTCTTTTCTTCTTCTTTTTCTAAAACCAGAAATCACTACAATGAAACAGATGGCAGCTGTTTAAAAACCTTCGACACTCTCCAAGACTTCTATCAAATAAAATGAACACATTTGGGAACTGGGCGGAAATGAGAATTTCACTCCCTTTGCAGATGGCAACACAGTAATCAGGAAGGAACCTTTTAGCCTTTTATCTCATACATTACCAGCAGACTTGATTTCTTCCTTTTCGTAACATCACAGATAAGACAGCGGGCAGTGATTGGAGGCCAGAACCCACTTAATCATAACTTTAATGACAAAGAAAAGAGTGCTGAATTGCTATGTAATATCAATCCTCCTATATCGCTGTGAATGCTGAACAATTTCCTGATAGATGATCTGTAAACTTGAGGCGACAGAGACGTAGTTTTACTGAAGAATACTGAGCGTGCCACGGAGGGAACATCTGAGCAACAAGGAAATTTTAGGAAAATGGGGATGTACTTAAATGCAGAAAGAGACAATGGAAAATTCTGAGACAAAAAAGTAAGGAAAGGAAGAATTTAACTTAAAATGCCAAGCTTGAAATTGCTTACGTCATTGATAAATGCGTACAAAGACAACATTGGTAGTACGCAGTTACAACTGACGTAAGCACAGCTTCAAATTTGATATTTATAAATAAAAACAACGTGAAGTCAGCGATCGATTTGACACTGTACTTATATTATGAACAGAGCTTCTACTTCTAAAATCATGAAATAATCAATATTTTTCGATACTGAAAAATTTTGAGTCTTGAGGATGGTTTAATGAAATGTTCTACAGAAGGATGATGAGAATACGATGAAAAATTTAAGGAAATGGGCATAAATCAAAAAGTTTTGAAATTTTTAGGATACATAATGAAGAAAGACATTTCTTAATCAGTTCGCCTCAAGCAAGGCGATGAGGCCACTAAGACGCAAGGCTCTATTGGAAGTGAAAGGGAAGAAAAGAAGGTACTGGAAGTGAAAGAGAAGGAAGGAGGGTACTGGAAGCTAAAGAGAAAGAAAGAGGGTACTAGAAGTGAAAGAGAAGGAAAGAGGGTACTGGAAGCTAAAGAGAAAGAAAGAGGGTACTGGAAGTGAAAGAGAAGGAAGGAGGGTACTGGAAGCTAAAGAGAAAGAAAGAGGGTACTAGAAGTGAAAGAGAAGGAAAGAGGTTACTGGAAATGATAGGTAAGGAAAGGATATTGAAAGTGATAAAGAACGAAAGAAGATACTGGAAGCGAAAGAAAAAAAGAGGGTACTGGAAGTGAAAGAGAAAGAAAAAGGGTACTGGAAGCGAAAGAAAATGAAAGAGGGTACTGGAAGTGAAAGGGAGAGAATGAGGATACTGGAAGCGAAAGAAAAGGAAAGAGGGTACTGGAAGTGAAAGAGAGAGAATGAGGATACTGGAAGTGAAAGAAAAAAGAGGGTACTGGAAGTGAAAGAGAAAGAAAGAGGGTACTGGAAGTGAAAGAGGGAACTTGAAGTGAAAGAGGAGAAAAGAGGTTACTGGAAATGAAAGATAAGTAAAGAGGATATTGGAAATGAAAAAGAGGGTACTAGAAGTGACAGAGAAGGAAAAGATTTTAGCGGAACCGGAAACTCTATAGTAATAACATCCGAACTGCAAATTGTAGACATCAGAATAAAAAAAAAACTAAAGAAACTTAACTATTCAGGAAGTGTTTTAACAGAGGATGGAAAATCTGAATAGCCACTGGAATAGTGAACGATACATTCCAATAGCTAAATAGACTATGGAAAGACAGGAAGATTTCCTTAAAAAGAAATAAAAGATTTGCTGAACTGCTACGTAAAATAATTCCTTCTGCGTGGCAGTGAAAGCTGGACATTTTTCTCACAGATGAAAAGAAGACACAGTAACAGTGTTGTAGTTCTACAGAAGGATACTGAGAATACCATGGAAGGGACATATAAGCAAGATGCGATATACGAATGGTAGACATCAGGATGAAACAAGTAAAAACAAAAATTAACTATCTAGGAAGTGTTTTAACAGAGGATGGATAGCCCTGAGTATGACGATAGACTACATCCGGCAGCAAGGTCTCTGATCGGAAGATTGGAGCTTTTGAAGAAACGTCGAATTACCTCTTAATTCCTGTTGTTTCCAGGTCCCTACCTGACTCGAAGTGGTAGTGGTTGTTGGAGACCCAGCTATGGGAAAATAGTGATTCTCGAAACAAAAAACAAAACACTATGAAACTATAAAATACATTTTTATAGTAAAAATAGCAGCAATACCAACAATACAATTTATAGCAAAATGGCCAATAAATATATTTTATTGCAAAATGACCAACGATACATTTTATCGCAAAATGACTAACGATACATTTTATCGCAAAATGACTAACGATACATTTTATCGCAAAATGACTAACGATACATTTTATCGCAAAATGACTAACGATACATTTTATAGGAAATTGGCTAATACATTTTATAGCAAAATGATCAATAATACATTTTATCACAAAATGACCAACAATACATTTTATAGTAAAATGACCAACAATACATTTTATAGCAAAATGACTAACGTTACATTTTATAGCAAAATGACCAACAATACATTTTATAGCAAAATAATCAACAATACAATTTTTCGCAAAATGACAAACAATACAGTTTATCGCAAAATGACCAATAACGCATTTTATTTCTAAGTGAAGGCGTATTATTGTGTTCAAAATATATCTAGTTGAAGCCGTAAAATTGGTCAAAATATTTAGATATCGGTATTAAATAACCCACAAAGTTTGATGTACCGCTTAACAAAATCAACCAACCAACCAACAAGAAAGAACTTTATTATTATTTTTCAAGTATATATATATATATATATATATATATATATATATATATATATATATATATATATATATATATATATATATATATATATATATATATATATATATATATATATTATAATAAAGAGAAACAACAGCAAGATATATAATCTGGTTTTCTTATTAATTTTTTTTTATTTTATTTTTACAAAACTGTGCTCAATGCAAATCTAGAGCATAAATATTATAAATTTACTAATTTAAAAATAAGAATTTTGGAATGACTTATTTTGAAATTTACTGAGTTTTATACATTCATAATATTAGTTTCTAAGGATACGGGGAAATTCAATCATTTTGACAAGGGTTGGTAGGGTATTCATATTCACTGACAACTGTTGTATCAAAATATAAGTTACTTTCGAAAAGAGGTTAAGTTAAGGTAAGGTATTTATACAGGTATTACCATGTTTCAAAAACAGAAACTAAAGACCAGACGACATGCGTTGAACGGATGTCATCATTTGTCGAAAAAAGCACCCATACCTTACCTTAACTTAACTTAACCTCTTAATCATAATATATATATATATATATATATATATATATATATATATATATATATATATATATATATGTGTGTGTGTGTGTGTGTGTGTGTTGGAATATATATATATATATATATATATATATACTCACACACACACACATATATATATATATATATACATATATATATGGGGAAATATATATATATATGGGTATATATATATATATACATGCATATATCGGAATATATATATATATATATATATATATATATATATATATATATATATATATATATATATATATTAAAATTTGTGTATTTAGGCAGTGAATTTTCTTTTAGGCATTTCAGATTGAATAAATTACAGACATTATACCTGCTAATTTTTAATAAAATTTGTTCATACTCACGAATAACATTCCGTATATTGATGTTAAAGGATGAGAGAAATGTGCTAGAGCTGTTTAAATTTCTTTTATCTTCATTTCCCAAGTACTTTATATCTTCTTCCAAGATCATCTTCAGGGGTGCAAATAGTACGAAACTATATGTTGTTCATTAATATAAGTATTTATACAAAGTTGTGCGTTGTTATACATTACCGTAATTTTCATTGTCAAATGATTGACAATATGCTAAAAATTTAAAGTTGCCACTGAACAGAATCAACTATGAATACTGTAGTAATGTTCTGAAATGCCTGTAAAGGAACAGTTTCTTTTTTCATGCTTTAATGTGCGCGTGACCATGACATTATAACATAGAGAGAAAAAATTCCATAATGGATAATTCTTTTAATTCTATTGAACGCTCAGCACATTGGCAACCGTTTTGTCCATATAACGCTAGTGATGTTATGGGAGTCAGAAAAACAAATCATGAAATGTAGCCATAACATCACGCCATTACCTGCCTTAGGTCTTGCTGCAGACTTGATAGGTAGTGTGACCATAGAAGAAATCGAAATATAATGATGATAATATAATACTAATAATAACAACGTTTCTTTTGTTCTAGAAGTGCTCTTTTAATTCAACTGAAATGTCTTTGAAATATATTACTTAGTGGGAGTATTTGCGTCCTCTCCGTTATCCAATGGGATTTTGGCGTATATAAAATAGCGGTTATCAGTCGCGTTATCGCAGTGCTAGTATTTTCATTAAACGTAACTATAATACTATCGTCTTGCAGAGCAATGAAAAAATAGAGACCGAATCTCTTTTGTCCGTAACATTACATTCTATTCATCCTGGACTTCGCTAATTACCGTCGGCTAGTGGGTGGGTGCGTATTTGTGGACCCAGAGCCCTCATCCGAATGTGGATTCTACATTCTCATGTGCCATCGAATACTTCTGTCATCGATGGGGAGTGGGTATGTTTATATCTATAACAGTCATATTGTTCTTTCCCACGTGTGCATATTTCAGGCGCAGGTGGGGCGATCATGTGGGTTTGCACCCAGCAGCTAACAGGTTACCTCTGCACCTGGCTACCTTGAAGAACACTGAGTGATTTGAGGTATCACACTATTTTATTATTATTACCGAAGTGAAAAGTAGCTATGTAGAAAATTAACATATATATATATATGTGTGTGTGTGTAATTTGGCAGCAACTTTTCTTTTAAACATGTTGTGTTGAATGTTAAAGACAACATAGTCCTGCATATTTTCTTTTTGAATTTTCTCATATTTTCTAATGAGACTTTTTATTTGAAAATGATATCGAAATAAATATTGTCCGTACGATAACCAAGTACTTTCGAACATCATTGTTCATCTTCAGGGTCAAAATTGGCAAATGTTTTTAAAAAATTTTGACTAAAAATTTTACCCTGAAGATGAACAATGATGTTCGAAAGTACTTGGTTATCGTACGGACAATATTTATTTCGATATCATTTTCAAATAAAAAGTCTCATTAGAAAATATGAGAAAATTCAAAAGAAAATATGCAGGACTATGTTGTCTTTAACATTCAACACAACATGTTTAATACATACATACATACATACATACATATATACATATATATATATATATATATATATATATATATATATATATATATATATATATATATATATGTATGTAGTTTTAAGGCATACTATGCAATGTAATTGGCCCTGATCTGTCATCTCGTCTGCAGTCGCTCTCTCACAGACGCAACGTTGCCTCGCTCTGTCTTTTTTACGAATACTTTCACGGTAATTGCTCCGATGAGCTGCTTTCGCTGGTTCCTAGGCCTCATGAATTTAAACGTCCTACGAGGATGGCATCCCGTTCCCACCCTTTCACCGTTGAAACTGTTAGATGTAGACGTCTCTTCTACTCCAATAGCTTCATGTCTCGCACACCTCGCCTGTGGAACTCCCTTCCTTATTCCTGTTTCCCTGACAAATACAATCTCCAACTATTTAAGTGTAACGTCAATCGACATCTCCAGTTGCCTTGATCTATCCACTTCCCTTCTCCACATCCTTTCACCTTTCGTTCCTATCTGCTCTCGCTCCAAATCTTCTGTAACCCCCTTGCCTTGATCGATCCACTATCTTTCTCCACATCCTCTCCGTTACCACTCCTATCTGCTCTTCCTCCAAACCTTCTGTAACCCCCTGCGTGCTAGTGGCTTCCAGCCTTGCTTGGGGTGATAAGCTTAAAAAACAAAACAAAAAAAAAACTATATTTATGGGTAAAAAGTGGTCAATATCAGAATGAGAGGGTATGTAAAATAAAAGTGGACATTGAGGTCAACAGCAAGCAGTGGTAGTCTGTTTCCCGCTTGAATGCAATCTTCAGGCCTGAAGATTGTGTACAAGCATGAAATAGACTATATATATATATATATATATATATATATATATATATATATATATATATATATATATATATATATATACACGGTTAGTTTTCCACGGATTTCACTATTTACCGCTGTTACAGATATCATAATGTTTATCATTCTTCTTCTCAACATCTTGGCAAAGTTCACGATTCTTTTACTTAGCTGATAGTCAAAATTCCTCAAAACGGGAGATTTTATTTCCATCAAATCGTTACATCTTTAGTGTATCTATATGGTTAGTTTTCATCCACGGATTTCCCTACCTACCGCGGATAAAGATGTCATACCGTACATCATTCTTTTTCTCAGCTTATAGGCATATCTCCTCTAGATGTGATCTTTTATTTCCATCAAAACATTTCTTACCGTGTATATATGTACAGCTAGCTATTATCCGCAGATTCTACTATCTACCGCGGATAAAGATGCCGTACGGTACATCATTTTTTTTTCTTAGTTTATAGGGAAATTCCTCTAAATGTGATCTTCTATTTCCATCAAAAAGCTTCTTTGGTTTTTACCTCAAAATCTTTCATTTATTTGGCGCAGTTTTCGTTATTCTTATATAATTTCAATAGAAACATAGATTTTTATTTTACGTCAGATTCTTTTTTGTCTTAACATTTCCACGAAGAAAAACGCTTTATGTGAGCCTCACTTATCGTCAAACTTATTCCATATCATTCAAGTAGCAAATCTGAACTACAAAAACTATCAATTTCATTCATTTTTACCTAAGTTAGGCTTTCCTAACAGCCTAATTTAAAAGAGGTTTACAGGAGCTGAACTCAGAAAGGTCTTCCGCCATTTTCTGATAGAACCCGCTTCGTCATTGCTTATTTATTTTGACAATATCGAGTCGCTCGTCAATTACTTCTTAGCCATTTCCGTTTAGCTCAGGTAGATTCTGTTTATGCAATAAACAACCTTAAATATGACACTCCCTCTTCAGATCTATATAATTGCAAACTTCCCTGGTTTCAAACACTTGTCATCGGAATCAAATCAGCCAATGTTGTTCCGCTTGATTCAATTGCTTCCTAGCCAGGAACTCGACTGAACATTTTTCAGCAGCAACTTCAAGATGAAGCCAAAATAAGACATTATTTGGGTAATGGCTTTGCGGCCAAAAGACGAGAGAATAAACTTCGTTTCCCGGCCCCAGCCAAGCTTATGAGTATTTAGCGATGGCATGCCATAGCAAATATCCATCTTTTCCAGCCTAAAGTTATTATTTTTCTATTCCTTCGTATTGATGAGTTTTCTAGACAATTTCGGCGTTTGTTATGACTTGACAGTGCTCGCTTCTTTGAGTTTATATTGCAGGATTAATTGTCGATTTGTGGATTTATCAGTGCCTTGGCCAATGTTGTTTACAACATCGTAAAAGGCAAAGTCGGATTTGGGCTGCGCATGGAAACAGTCCACAAAGAATTGGTGAATAAAAAAAATGTCTTGGCATTAATTTCAGAGTTCACCTAGGATCCACTGTTTCTTCTCAAGTTTCAAATACTTTAGCAACATCTACGAGGAATTAAAATTGTTGTGTCTTACACTTATATAAAATACATTTTGATATGCAGTATATCAGTTTTATGTGAATTATATATATATATATATTTTTTGTCATCCACAGACAGACTGTTTCGCAGCTCATCAGTGTGGCTAGACGTCCGGTTACCTCTAGCTAGGATCGAAACCCGACTGAATTTGCGTCAGTCCGAACTTCTTCCACTAAGCCGTCAGCGTACGGTACGGGATGAAGGTGAATTTTAGCGTGTTTATTTTTAGATTCGGATAAACACACAGTGCCTGAGAGTGACTCAATTCTGTCGAAGAGTCGTGCAGTATTAGCTTAGATAGTCACTGTTTACAAATTCACACCTCAAACCAGAGGGCTCAACCGAAATTAATTTTTCAGGAGCTAATATTTTTGTCATCCACAGACAGACTGTTTCGCTATTTCACAGCTCATCAGTGTCGCTAGACGTCCGGTTGCCTCTAGCTAGGATCGAAACCCGACTGAATTTATATATATATATATATATATATATATATATATATATATATATAAATACAGGTAACTATACTCGTGTCGAAAAACCTTCGAACTCTTGATTTAACAACAGCCAAATCAATCACGAAGGAAAAGAAGGTTTTAAAAAAAGAAGAAAGAGCCAGGAACATGAAAGTCTGTCGAAAATAATCGCACAGATACAGGTTCAAGGCCCAAAGAAAAAACCCCGATACGAGTAAACAACTAACTAAAGAGCTCAATACAAGCGTAGAGCAAACCTAGACAAACCTAATGAGCCAGACACACCTACCAAGGTTTCACTTAGGCAGATCGTCAGGGTCGACCCTGACGATCTGCCTAAGTGAAACCTTGGTAGGTGTGTCTGGCTCATTAGGTTTGTCTATATATATATATATATATATATATTTACTAATTTAAAAATATGGTTACATCGCTATACAAGAATTACCATGTTTCAAAAACAGAAACTAAAGACCAGACGACGAGCGTTGAACGGATGTCATCATTCGTTGAAAAAGGCACCCCTACCCTACCTTAACTTAATCTCTTTTCGAAAGTAACTTATATTTTGATACACTAGTTGTCAGAGTGAAAATGAATACGCTACCACCCCTTGTCAGAATGATTGAATTTCCCCGTATCCTTAGAAACTAATATTATGAATGTATGTGCTTATAAAACACAGTAAATTTCAAAATAAGTCATTCCAAAATACGCTTGAAAATGAAACAGGACTTGGGACTTTAATTTAATTCTATAATTGAATTATAATTAAGTTTTTATTTTCTGTTTTTGAAAGATGATAATTACTGTATCGCGATGCAACCATATTTTTAAATTAGTAAATTTATAATATATATATATATATATATATATATATATGTGTGTGTGTGTGTGTGTGTGTGTGTGTGTGTATATGAAGAAATATAGTCTTAAAGTGTGGTATATTTAGGGGATAAAGTGCTCAATATCAGAGATAGAGCGTGTGTAAATATAAAAGTGAACATAGAAGTCAACATTTAGAGGCGACAGTCTGTTTCATGCTAGTTGCAATCGTGGCCTAACGATTGCATCTAACATGAAACACACTGTCGCCTCTAAGTGTTGACTTCTATGTTCACTTTTATATATATATATATATATATATATATATATATATATATATATATATATATATATATATATATAATTCACATAAAACTGATATATATATACTACAGTTCAAAAGTTTAAAGCCTCACCCAGAATTGTCGTAGGATACAGAGTGAAAATAAATGGAAAGAGCTCTTAGAGTCATTGAAAAGGAATGTAATTAATTATCAAACTTATACTTTGAAAATGTTTTGCAACGATTGATGAAAATTGTACTTCAATAATCAAGGCTAAAGTAGGATATTTTGACGGGAGAAAAATTTAAACATATTTTTTTTCTTTTTGTCATAATAAAATTTCTAATAAAAAATCATCTCTCAAGTATTTTAATCATGTATAAGAATTTTATATTATTTTAAGTACAAAACAACTACTTATATATATATATAGTTTTAGTTTGGTTTATTTTGTTTTACGGTATATCAACCTCAATGGGTTATTCAATAGCGACAAAGTTTTATTGCTGATACTATTTTTTCTTTTCAAATATCTGTTGCTGGCAGCATTTTTTTTTCCAAAAATGTACTGCTGGTAATAATGTATTTCTGGAAATAATTTTTACAAAAACATATTTCTGATATTAAAACCTATTTTTACACTTTCATAGAATTTGACCCCCGTTTAGGGGCTAACTATTTGACAATAGCTGGGACCCTAACAGGTTCTACTACCCCAGGTCAGGGTGAACCTGGGAACACCAGCAATTAAGAGGTGGTACCACGCTTCTCAAAGCCTCCGGATCAGAGGCCTTGCTGTCGGATGTAGTTTATCGTCTTCCCCAGGACGCGGATGCAGTTTTTCGTCATACACAGGACGCTATATATATATATATATATATATATATATATATATATATATATATATATATATATATATATATATATATATATAAAACACGAAACGACCGTGTTTGGAAAATAAAACATTTCTATAACACTAGATACATACACGCAACCCATATATTGAGTTAAAAAGTAAAAAATAAAATCCTCCTTGATAATAGCTTAACGTATAGGCGAAAGTGCTGGGAAATACAGAACATTTGGACAGTTTTGTGACCAGTAAAGAAAACACTTGTACGAACACAAAAAAATTAAATAAAAAGCTTAATCATAGTATCATATCAGTCGTCTTTATCGAAACGTGTATAAAAGAGGGAATGCTGCCTAAATACGCAATATATATATATATATATATATATATATATATATATATAAACACACACACACACACACACACACACATATATATATATATATATTCATATATATATATGTATATACAGTGTAACCCGGATATAAGAGAGTTGTCGGGACCGGAGAAGAAGTCTCTTATATCCGGGTTATCTTATATCCGGGTTTGGTGTATTTTGTTTAGGTAAGTATGGCTCTAATTTGGGACCAGAGAAAATCTCTCTTATCTCCGGGTTTCTCTTCTATCCAGGTCTCTTATATCCGGGTTACACTGTATATAGGTAGATTGAAATGTAACCCCCTATTTTAAGTATGATGGAGTGTCGCGATTAATTTTATTTTTTACAAGACGGAAGAGCTCATCGTGCATATAATAGGGAGTTACATTTCAACCACACTATATATATATATATATATAGGCCTGATGATTGCGTCTAACATGAAACTGTCTGTCGCCTCTGAGTGTTGACTTCAATGTTCACTTATTATAGGGAGCGAAATAAAGGGTTCAGTTCGACATTCCAACCAAAGAAAAAGGCCGCAGCGTACAACGGCCGAAACGTTGTAATAAATATCGTGACAAAGATGAGGACAATAGTCCGAATAATGTAAATAATTGTATTTTTGTCTTTTTAAAAATGACGTTTGTTTTTCAAAACTAGACTTCAATTACTCAACTTCATCTTTCCTTTCTTGTTCAATAAATTTCCTAAAATGGCCACAATGGTGCGTCTCGTAATGTCGCCTAGTATTTGCTACTGTACTCACAGCAATGCTTCCTTGACATATGAAACCAGGTTCCTACCGTACTCGATGAAAAAAAAATTTAATGTCCAAGTATCTTGGAAAATTCGGCATTCAACATCTATCTGTCCTCGGTATGACGACAAACTACATTCGCGTCCCGAGTAAGACGATAAACTACGTCCAACAGCAAGGCCTCTAATCAGGAGGTTTTAAGGAGAGTGGAACCTCCTCTTAATTGCTGGTGTTTCCAGGTCCACCCTGACCCGGGTGGTAACACCTGTTAGTGTCCCAGCTATGGTCAAATAGTTAACCCCCAAACTAGGGTCAAAACACTATGAAAGTGTAAAATTAGGTTTTAATACCAGAAATACTTGTAAAAAAAATTATTACCAGCAATAATTTTTTGTAAAAAAAATATTACCAGCAATACATTTTTGAAAAGAAAAAAACATTACCAGCTATACATTTTTTGAAAATAATATTACCAGCGAAGGAAAATTATTATCAGAAATAGATTTTTGAAGGAAAAAATATTACCAGAAATAGATTTTTGGAAAAAAATATTACCAACAATGAAAATTTTTTTCCGCATTAAATAACCCATTGAGGTTGATATGCCGTAAAGCAGAACAAACCGAACCAAACCAAACCAAACCGATCAAACATCTATCTTTCTTCGAGTTGAATTCAGCGTCATCGAATTTTTTCCTATGAATAAAATGTTAATTTAAATTAAAAATAAAGCTATTTGATCAACAAGTTTCGTACAACAAAAAAAGATCCGAATTTCAAGAATACAGAGCTAAATTATACAAATATATAGAGGTCAGTTTTATAAATGTTTAAACAAATTAATCATTGTTTAAAAGGAATAAATCGATATTTTTACTAATTTTATACCTGAATAACTTGATTTTTTTTTTAATGGAAGGCCTTTTATTGTATTCGAAAGCCTCGCCTCCCATATTATAATCGTTATAATACCAGTTAGTTATGGGTAATCACTTGGTTATAACGTTTATATTATTATTATTATTATTGTTATTTTTGTGTTGTGTGAGCGGAAATGATGTGCGGAGCCCTGCGTACACGATGCATTTTTAATTGTGTTCTTTCTGTCATAGCGTTCACATCCGGTTGGTGGTGGACATTAAATGGGGGTGAATCAGAAGAAGATTTCTGGAAACATGTAACAGCAGTCTTTTTATTGTATTCGGAAGCCTCGTCTCGCGTATTACAATAAATTTAAATTTTAAATAAACACAAAGGTCGAACGAAAATATTCATAGCGAAATTCGTACATCCCAGTTGGCCGGATAATCAAAATTTTCTATGTTCACTCGAAGGCAAGAATCGACTCAAGTCAAATTTTAAAATAAAAAGTCGAGCATCAGTCTATATTTCTGAGATGCGGTATTATGTACGCTATTTACATTATTCGAACTATTGTCCTCATCTTCGCTGCCATGTTTATCCCAACGTTTCGGCCGTTGTACGCTCCGGCCTTCTTCAGCTGGTTGAAATGTCGAACTGAACCTTTTATTTCGCTCGCTGGGGTAGACTGTTCTAGTTCCACGTGCCATGGATGTTATCAGTTATCTCCTGTTAATTAACCTCTCCAAGTTCTCCACTATCTTATCTTGAACTCACAACTCTTTGGGTCCCGTCACTGGATCTAACTAACGCCTTTATCCACTATGCCATGTGTCCTTAAGGATACGTGGAACTAGAACATTCTACCTCAGCGAGCGAGATAAAGGATTCAGTTCGACATTCTAACCACCTGAAGAAGGCCGGAGCGTTAACCGGTCGAAACGTTGTGATAAATATGGCAACAAAGATGAGGACAATAGTCCAAATAATGTAAAAAGTCGAGCTAAATTTAAGTCATGACTCGACTCGTGATTTTTACAATATTTTAAAAATGGAAAAAAATATTAATTGCAAAGCAACCATATGATCAAATAATTTTGACATGAACCTGGAATTGTTTCTTCTTCGGTTCTCTTTGGTTTTATGTTATTCCTGTGTAGACCGTAGCACAAAATAGCCTGGCTGAATGCGTTTTCGGTCAAGCTACTTTTCAGGTATGGAGGTTGAACGTGGACATTTCAGACCGGACTTGGACCGAATTTTCAAGTAAATTTTGATGTCGGATTGGACTGATTCCTTCCAACAGAGTCCCACTTCAACCTCTGGTCATAACTCGCCTTGACTTGTAAGTCTAATGAGTTGAGTCGACTCATTGGCGTCAGTTCTCGCAGGCCGGTCAAAATCCCTTCGCGGGCCGGATCCGGCATGCAGACTGTAGGTTGCCGACTCCTGGTCTAATTAAACCGTAATTAAAACTTTAGCGGGGCACCGTACATTGCTCATATTTTTTTTTATTTCTCTAGTATGCATACTGTGACGTATTCGAAATATTACATAGTTTGAGTTCCCTAATGTCTTTTAGGCATGAATTTATGTGAAGGAATCATAAAGAATGGTGATTTTAAAAGAAAACAATAACTGCGCGCAAAATAAATGTAAACAAACTACGGAGATCGGTTGCGTATACGAAGAAAGATTAGGCCGAATTAAGGTGTCGAATAAAGATAAAATAATTTTATTATTTCTAAATTCTCATAACTTTTATGCATACTGAATATAAAAGGCCGAAATACCAAAAGCCCCCCCCCCCCCACAAGAGCTAGCCTAAAGTCCGCTTGAAGGCCGGTTCTAGGCTAGTCTAAAATAAAATAAAAACATATCTACTTAGCTGACAATGATTACGTTCCTGTACTTATATATGGCAATAAGTGAGAAATCAAAGAAAACACTTCAAGTTATGAGATAGAAAGTCATTGTAACGATCATTTTTCTTGCAGACGGTCTTGGATGGGGTTTTCTGTTGCGCACTTAAATATGATCCGTTGTCCGTTGAATTTGGATCGTTGCAAGTGGGTAAGTCGTCATTGGGAGAGAAATGAACTACGTTCTTAAGTAAAAAGAAGGAAAGGTTATTTTTTTTTAAGTGTCGAAACACTTATTCTTTATCTGAATATTATCTGTAGGTCCAAATGTCATGTCAGCTGAGAAAATGAGAAATGGAAAAGGGGTGCGGTAGAAGTCTGAAGAAAGGAAACTTGATTAACAGAAAGAAAGAAATAAAATAATTATGGAATAAAGGGGAAAAAAAGGAAGAAAAATATTAAATGGCTGGAAAGAAAGAAAGAAAGAAAGAAAGAAGAAAGAAAGAAAGAAAAAAAGAAGAAAGAAAGAAAGAAAGAAAGAAAGAAAAATTAAATGATTAAGAAAGGAAGAGTGAAATAGGGAAAATTAAATGATGAAGAAAGAAATAAAAAAGAAAGAAATGATGGAAGAAGAAAGAAAGAAATTAAATGATTAGGGAATAAAAGAGAAAAGGAATAATATCTTAAATGTTTGCAAAGCAAGAAAGAATGAAAGAAGGAAAAAAATGAAATGATTAAGAAAGACAGAATGAATGAATAAAATATTAAATGATAAAGAAACAAAGAAAGAAATAAACAAAAAAAAAGAAAAAGAAAAAAGAAAATCAAATGATTAGGGAAGAAAGGAAAGAAGGAAGACAAATATTAAATGGTTGGAAATAAATAAATAAATAAAGAAAGAAAGAAAGAATGAGTGAAAGTAGAAAAGATTAAATGATTAAGAAAAAAAAAATTTCGACGGAATAAGAACGAAAAAGAGAGTAAGAAAAATTAAATTATAGAAAAAGAAAGAAAGGAAAATTAAATTACTGCGGAATAAGTACGAAAGAAAAGAGAATGGAAGAAAAATTAAATTAATGAAAGGAAGAATGAAAGAAAGAAAAATGAAATAATTAAGAAAGAAAAAAGCGATAAGGAAATATTAAATGAGAAAGAAAGAAAGAAATTATGAAAGAAAGAAAAATTAAATCATTAAGAAGGAAAGAATGATGGAAATATTAAATGATAAAGAAAGAATGTAATTAATTAAGAAAGAAAGAAAATGTAAGAAAAAAATTAATGTAGAAGGAAAGAAAATAATGTAGAAAGACAGGAAGAAAGAATAAATATGCAAAGTAAGGAAAAACGAAGAAAGTAATATTAAATAATAAAGAAATAAATAAAAAGAAAGAAAGAAAGAATGAATAAATAATTTGCAAAGTAAGGAAAAATGAAGAAAGTAATATTAAATGATAAAGAAATAAATAAAAATAAAGAAAAAAGAAAATGAATAAATAATTCGCAAAGTAAGGAAAAACGAAGAAAGTAATATTAAATGATAAAGAAATAAATAAAAATAAAGAAAAAAAGAAAGAAAGAAAGAATAAATAATTTGCAAAGTAAGGAAAAACGAAGAAAGTAATATTAAATAATAAAGAAAGAAATAAAAAGAAAAAAGAAAGAATGAATAAATAATTCACAAAGTAAGAAAAAATGAAGAAAGTAATATTAAATAATAAATTTAAAAAAATAAATACAGAAAGAAAGAAAGAATGAATGAATGAATGAATGAATGAATGAATGAAAGCCAGGGAGCCAAAACAAAACAAAAAATCAGATGTTAATGAACATTTTTTTTGTAATAAAACATTTTTTAAAAGACAGAAGTTAATACCAAAACGATAAAAAAAATCTGGTCTGGTGCTTCTGCTATGTATATAGAGATTCGTGATAAAATACAAAGAAGAAATTGCAATGTCATTGGCCCCTGACCTGACATCTTGTCTTCACTCCCCTTCCCACCGCCGTAACGTATCTTTCCCCTGCCTTTTCTACAAATATTTTCATGATAATTGTTCGGATGGCCTTTCCTCTACGATACCTAGACTTTACCAATTTAACCGCAATAACGAGGGCCTGGAGAATTTGATACTCACAGGTCGAATAGAGGAAAAAAGATACAAGGGAAAGCAACGCATGACATACCTAGCAAGCTTAAGCAAGTGGATGGCAGAAAGTGGTCTGGAGAGTTGGCAGAAGCACGAAACTTATTGAGAGCTGCAAGGGATGGGGGAAGTGGAGAGCCACGATCACCTACGCCCTGAAATGACACGGCACATACAAAAAACAAAAGACTAGATTGGCGGCAAGGTCTCATCATTTTATAGTTGAAATGGCTAGATGTAACCGTAAGTTCTATGCTAAAAGTCTTTTCTCTCATAATTCGCAAAGTAAGGAAAGAAAGAAAAATGAAATGATTAAGAAGGAAAGAATGATGGAAATATTAAATGATAAAGAAAGAATATTGGCCCCAGACATCCAATGAAAGCTATTTCTGTTTACTGGGACTATAAAAGGACACTATACGTGAACCTTGTATTCTTAGTTGAATAAAGCTCTCTTAAAGCCTACACCTGCGAATATTCCACAAGCGAGAACGCTTGTGGAATATTCTTCCGGCTTTCCAGTCAACTTTGATCTTCAAAAATTTAAATGCGATGTCAGGCTTTATCTTGTTTCCTAATTGTTGTGGTAGGATCCACCTAATCTGCATAGGTGACTACCAACTATATAAATAATGGTTGGTACCTGAAGACGAGGAGAAGGAATCACGAGATCCAACTAGAGACTCTGATCGACTGCGACTAGTCAACACATTCTCCAGGAACGTCTTCCCAGAAATATACAGAAATACTATATGTACTTATTGTGTACACTTTCTTGTTATAATACATTCTTGTTCTAAGTACATTTTGTGTTGCATTATTATTCCATGCATTAGGCGAGATTCAACAATGAGTCAAGACTCAACACTAATTTTGTTCTTTTATTGTTCACTGTCATTAATAATGTTTTTTTTTTTCATATTATCTAATACTCGGTAACTCCTTGCGTCTTAGTGGCTTTATTGTCTTGCTTAGGGTGAAAAAAACACTGACCGCTATACTTCGATTCTAAAGATATGCACCTCTACTTAAACAAAGTCCTTACTTTGCTCTAGAGATATCGTCTCCATGTTTTCTTTAAGATCTGTTCTTTTATTGTCCTCTTCTTAATAATGTTTTTTTTTGCCTCTTATTCTCTCAGACTCAGTCACCCCATGTGCCTTAATAGTTTTTTTTTTGCCTTGCTTGGGGTGAAAGTATAAAAAAAAAATACAAATACAAGTCAAGTGCAGAAGTTTGGTGATGTCTGGGGCCAACTCCTTGATTTGTATGTCTCTAAGACTTAAGTAGGGAGGGAGAGCTATAGGTCCTAGTACTGAGAAATGTGAGAAAGGAAGCCATTTTAAATATTTAAAAACAGATGAAACACGAAATAAACACTTTATTCAAATTAAATATAAACTAAATTTTTATTTCACGCTTTCATTGGATGCCCTCCCGATGTGGATGTCCGGGGCCGTCGCACCCTCTCCATCCCCAATTTCTACACGATACTGACAAGAACGGATGAAAATTCGACCCACAAAGAAACAACAAAGACGCAAATCTGGAAAACCAAGAAGTGAAAATTAAATGATACATCCTAAAAAAAGAAAAAAAAAACGAATATGTGAGGAAAGAAAAAGAAGATGCGTGTTTAAACAAGTTTTTTCTTTTTTTTAAGAAATCTGATCGACAGTATTCGAGCAACAAATAGAAAAATTGTTGTTCAAGTATCAAAACACTTGTGCTTTATCTGAAAATTATTTGGCCGTCGACATGTCATTTTAGATGAGAAAATGAAAAAAAAATGGAAGACAGAAGAGGGAAGGGATAAAAATTGACAGAGAAAGTAAAAGACAGAAAGATCGAAATATTATTAGTGAGAAATAAATAAAGAAAGAAATGATTACGATTGAAAAAAAGAAAGGAAGAAAATGAAATGGTTAAAATTGAAAGAAAGAAAAAGAAAGAAATGGGAAATGGTTAAGATTATAAGAAAGAAAGAAAGAAAGAAAGAAAGAAGGAAAGAAATGAATGAATAAAAATGGGATAGTAAGGATTGAAAGAAAGAAAGAAAGAAAAATGGAATGGTCAAAACTGAAAGAAAGAAAAATGAAATTGTTATTATTGAAAGAAAGAAAGAAAAATAAAATGGTTAAGATTGTAAAAAAGAAAGAAAGAAACAAGGAAAGAAAGAAAGAAAAATGAGATTGTTTAGAAAAGAAGAAAGAAAAATGAAATTGTTACGATTGCAAGAAAAAAAGAAAGAAAGAAAAATAAAATGGTTAAGATTGCAAGAAAGAAAAACAAAGAAAAATGAGATGGTTAAGATTTAAAAAAAAAACGAAAGAAAGAAAGAAAAATTAAAGGATTGAATTGCTCCCTTTTACAGGTTATTTAAAGCCAGGAAATATTTATTAGATTGTAAAGAGATTTTGCCCATTGGAAATATTAAATTTAATCTATTGGCTTCAAATTAAAGCTAAATTAAAAGCTTCAATAAAAAATTTTATGCAAACAAAAAATCATTTTAAGCCGTAGTTATCGGGATTTTTTTTTTGAAGTACCAACGTGTAAGTTCGGCCTATCAATTCACACTATTGTAATGACTAATGAAGATAGATATATTTTACCATTCCAATATAACATTGCCCGCGATATATTAACATTTTGTTCATAGGTGTAAACAGACAAAGACTTGTATATATATTTGAGAGAAAATATTGATTTACTGATACAACTCTTACTAATTAACCCATAGGTGGGTGTAGAGGGAGGATAGGTAGATTCATGCCTTTCTCAAGGGTATTTGTGCGTAAGTGAATATAACGAACCCAACGGGGATTGGAACTCGGTTCCTCGATTTCCAATTCCGAGTCGTTATCTTTATATTGCACCACTAGCACATTCAAGCGTACAGTATCTGGTATTCCCAAGCGGTCACCCATCTACGCACTGACCAGGCTCGACGTTGCTTAACTTCGGTGATCGTGCGGGATAGGTTTTTCTACGTGGTATGACCATACGCCGAGAATGAATGGAAGAAAGAAAGGAAAATTAGATGGTTAAGAAAGAAAGAAAAAAAACATGGTTAAGACGGACAGACAGAAAGAAAGAATAAAAGAAAGAAAAATTAATGATTAAGACAGAAAGAAAGAAAGAAAGAAAGGAAAAATACATGGTTAAGAAAGAAAGAAAGAAAAATGCATGATTAAAACAGAAAGAAAGAAAAAAGAAAGAAAAGAAAGAAAAATTCATGATTAAGACAGAAAGAAAGAAAGACAGAAAGAAAGAAAGAAAGAAAAAAAGAAAGAAGAACTGAATTTTATAGAATATGAGGAAAAGGTAGCATTAAGGAGAGAGGACAATAAAATAACAAGAATTAAGGAGACAGAAGATAACGATTGACATTGCATTTCTGGGAAGCAAGAAGCTAGAACAGAGTTCCACAAATGAGAAGTGCGAGAGAAGAAACGGTTAGCATAGAACTTATTTACATCTAACCATTTCAACTATAAACTGATGAGACATTGCTGCCAATCTAGTACTGCACTTAAATTCATAAAGTCTAGGTGCCATAGAGGAAAGTAATATTTATTTTTAAAATATAAGAATGTGGCACAAGGCCAAAAGTGAGCGACGGGGGGGTTTGGTCTTCAATCTGTCTTATCTTAAACTGAACTAGCCACCATTACTGTCCCAAACATACCCTAGTATTCCTTACACCCAAACAACACATTCTTAATTACCATATCTTACTACAGCCACCATAATACCTCGTGGTCTCTATGAAGTCCTAACTAGTTCCCATATGTACAAATTGTCTGTGTGCGGAGTGGATAAAATAACATTTAAAAATGAATCTCCTGCGAAAGATTTACAGTGAATACAATTTATATTCAAGAAACTCAATAAAATAGTGTTAGTGATAAAACCCAAAACTTAAGTGTGGCAGGAAAATCAGTTAACGGGACGAAATTAATGCAAGACTAAGTAATTAATCATTCGTCCAAACACACACACATCGAAATCCAAAAACGAATACGAAATACACAATCGAAAAACGAAAACGGTCCCGCATCTACCAGAGAACTAACATTTCTGTCACCTAACGGAGGAGCGGGTAGAATTTAACTAAAGAAAGTGGGAACAGAAAATAAATGAGGCCATTGAGTATACACCCCCTAGCTAACATAGAGGAAAGTGTAATGGCAAAAGTACGCAGGTGTAGGCTTTAAGAGAGCTTTATTCAACTAAGAATACAAGGTTCACATATAGTGTCCTTTTATAGTCCCAGTAAACAGAAATAGCTCTCTCAAAGAGATGAGTAACAAAAGTAGGGGAGACCACTCTTGATTATTCTTAGTTGAATAAAGCTTTCTTAAATTGCATTTTCTTTGTCCATCTTGCTTGTTCGATACTGCATGTTAAACCAGCGTTTCTCAACCTTTTTACCCTTGCGTAACCCTTAAAATAAATTACATGTCTGAAGGAACCCCTGCGCAAATTAGGTATTTCTGTAAAAGCAAAGAAATAATTAACTTTAAGTACATGTCCCGTTCGTTGAGTGGGCCCTGAATAGTGAATGTAGTTTCACAATGGCGCCTTACAGACATCACTAAATATATTCCCAATGATTGTTATGTTTTAATAACATAATAAATTAGATAGGATGATGTCTATATTACAACATTACAATAACCAAGAATATACAGTGTAACCCGGATATAAGAGACCCGGATATAAGATAAACCCGGATATAAGAGAGATATTCTCTAGTCCCAAATTAGAGCCTGTGTTAATAAAACAAAATAGATCAAAACCGGATATAAGAGAAACCAGGATATAAGAGACTTATTCTCCGATCCCGACAACTCTCTTATATCCGGGTTACACTGTATATATATATATATATATATATATATATATATATATATATTAAGCATTTCACCCAAACCAAGGCAGGGAGCTACTAGCATGCAAGGGGTTACAGAGAGTTGGAGCGAGAGCAAATAGGAGTGATAGAGGAAAGGATGAAGAGAAGGATAGGGAATAGATCAAAGCATCTGGAGACGTCGATTGACATTACATTTGAACAGTTGGAGATTATAGCTATCAGGGAAATAGGAAAATGGGAAGGAGTACCACAGGCGAGAAGTGCGAGATGTGAAGCCATTGGAGTAGAAGAGACGGCTGCATTTAACAGTTTCGACAGTGAAAGGGTTAGAGCGAGATGCCAGCCTAGTTGAACGCTTCAATTCATGAAGTCTGGGAACCAGCGAAAGCAGCTCATCGGAGCAGTTATCGTGAAAGTATTTGTAAAAAAAGACAGAGGGAGGCGACGGCACGTCTGTGAGGGAGCGACTGCAGACGAGATGCCAGATCAGGACCAATGTGTCTGTTTAATAATATTACGTATATGAAATTAAATAAAAAAATCTAAAGTGCATTAGTTTATTTCACCTGTTCTCGTGGAACCATTGGGGATGTTATGGGAACCCCGCTTGAGAAACGCGGTGTTAAACTAATGGACAAAATGTTTATTTATTTACGCATATTGTTTTCTGTGGGCTGCCAACTTTTGCTGTTAACATCTTTACTTAAAGAAAACAAATGAATCAATGTCGACAATAAAGAGAAAGCAAATCTCAGATCGGATTATATTTCTTCATTTTGTGATTGACGCAAAGATAATGTTCAGAATATGCTTGAATGTCACTCGAGAATGCCGACAGATCATTTGTAAGACAAGGGGAGTTCAGCGGTTATTTGGCGAGATCTGTCATGCTTGATGAGACGCACAGTCAATCAAGGGAGACAAATGGGGATTATCTTCTACGTTAAACAGACACCAACTTTCCTGGACACCTTCCACCATTTTGGTTGTTCGATATCTTGGTGCAGTTGCATCACGGAGTAGCCCTTGGCTCGACAATCGTCCTCCCTTGCAATTCTCGCTGACCAAGTGAAATAATCTCTTTAAACTGTAGGCATGCATGGACGAGCAAACGGCTCGAGACAGGGGCCTCACCGACCAAATGTTCACGCTCAACAGTTTTAATTAAATGTGGGTCGCGAAGCCAGCGGTGCTGATTGTGAAACCAAATGTTTGACCCCTTTCGATCTGGCTCAGCCGCTGTTGGCTTTATGCGACATATATTAATCTGAAATGGACGGACAATTAAAGAGTCGGCTTATCTGCGGTGGGCCTAATTCAAATGTGGCAGGGTATCATTTTGGTCTTTTCCAATCTCTGACCTTTTCTCATTACAAGTCTGAGAGCCAACGCTGGCAGATCTTTGCTTAATTAGAAAAGGCATCGAATAAGAAAATTGCTTGTCCGTGTTGAGATATAACCGACGATAGGATTCTTGTGGCTGGGCAAAGGAAAAAGTACAACCAAAAACAAAGAAAGGAAAAGGAATTGAAGAAAAAAACAAAAAACAACAAACAAACAAACAAACGCCGGAATAAACACAGTAAAGGCGAAAATGGAGGAAATGTTTGAAAAACAGACGACACATAATGAGGGACTGAGGGAAGAAGGAGAAAAAAGAGAAGAAACATGGGTTTGGCATGGGATTTAGAGTGAAGAAGGTAGACAAAAGTCAAAGTAATAGTGAGGGTGAAAAATTGGCATAAAAATGAAAAATTGGCGAAAGCTATCGGGGTGGGGTGGGTTGAGCACCGACTGGTTGAAGTGAGGGTAGGCATCGGGTAGAAATTATATAAAATGCTTAAAAGAAGAAAAAAAACGTAATAAAAGAATCGGAGAGAAATAGACTTAACGGACAAACGGTGAGGATTTACAGGTAGATCAGTGGAGGAGAAGGAAAGAAAGAAATTGATGACTAATTGGAGGAAAGAGTGAAAAAAATAAAAATAAAAAAGTGTTTATAAATGAATTAAAGAAAAAAAGATAGTTTATGAATGAATAAATGACAGAATAAAGAAAAAAAAATGAACGAATGAAGAAAAGAATGAAAGAAAAAGAATGTGAAAGAAAGAAATGGATGAATAAGTTAGTGAACGAAAAAATAAAGAAAAATGTAAGTGTTTATGAATGAAGTAAAAAAGAAGGAAAAATAAGGGAATTTATTAATGAAATAAAATTGAACGAATTTATGAATGAAAATGGAAAGATAGAACAGGAAAAGAAATCAATCGGTGAATTAAAGAAAAAAGAAATTGGTGAATAAATTAATGAATGCAAGAACGAAAAAATGTAAGAGTTTATAAATGAACTAAGAAACGAAAAAGACAACATAATGAGATTTATGAATGAAAGAAAAAGGAATGAAAGAATGAAAATAATAAAGGAATGAATGAATAAAAAGAATAAACTACTTTATGAATGAATGAAATAAAGAAAAAGGAACAAATTAATGAGTGAATTAAAGAAAGAAATAAGGAAAAGAATGAATGAATGAAAAGAAAAATGACAATGATCAAAATTATGAATGAATAAATGAATGAAAGAAGGATAAAAACATGGAAAAAAAAGAAAAAATGAACGAATTTAAGAAAAAAAAAAGAATAAAAGGACAGAATTGTGAAGGAAAGAAAGAAAAATAAAGAAGAATGAACGAATTTATGAAAGAAAGAAACAAAGAAAAAAATAAACAGAATTTTCAATGAAAGAAATAAAACAAGGAAAGAAAGAAAATAATGAAAAATGAACGATTTATGAAAGAAAGAAAGAAAAAAATAACAGAATTGTTAATGAAAAAATAAAACAAGGAAAGAAAGAAAAATGAACGAATTTATGAAAGAAAGGGAAAGAGTGAGAGAAATGCTAGGAGAAACCAAAGAAAGCAAAGAAAAACAGAATGAAAACGGAAGAAAACAATAAAAAGGCGATTTTGGGGTGGGCAGCAGTTGAATATTTCCTTTTTGTATGAAGATCCCTAATTACAAAATGCCATGCAATATTCATAACGTTCAATGTTACTATGGCGACCCTCTTCTCCACGTTGAAGTCGCCTAAATGGTTTGCGGAAAAATTTAATTGCCGGCCGCTGAAATCCTTCATTTCGACTGTGTCTCAAGTCGGACTCGTTACTTTGTTCGGAGATAGACACCGCTCGCATTTCCTTTCCCAATCCAACGCTGCATTCTGACTTCATTTTCTTTTCTTCTTCATTGGATTGTGCAGTTGGGCTGACAGGATATCTTAATGCCATTAATTGCGGGAGATATGTCAGGAGATACCTATTTGCTTGTTTCTGCGTTCCGCCAGCTTCGTACTGGATTACTCCCCCCCCCCCAATTTCCACACGTGAAAGTACCCACCCACTTCATCGATAGCCATATTTTTTTAATATTTAACCTTTAGCAGACACTTATTATTAATTCCATTTTTACAGCATTCTTTTTCAAGGCCTCAATTTTGCAGTATCATTATAGTTAATTTCACTTAAATTTGTTTTCTGTTGCCATAGCGAAATTGGGAAAACAGTTCATCACCCACAAGGCCGTGCAAACGCTTTAGAAGTCACCCAAGGCTTGAATGTGATAATTTGACAGATCCTCCTCAGATGCGGCAGGAATACTTCATGGTAGGGGGGCCGGGTACTGGAGTGGCAAAGGGAGTCGGCCATTTCTGCACAATTTTTAGCGATGCGTCGCATGAAATTCCACATGAAGTCTGATGTGATATATGCAAGGCAAGGAGCCTCATTAAAAGTAAAGGGTGTTCCAATAACTTGGACCTATTTTAAATGTGAGTTAAGTTTAAGTGTGGCAGGGGCGATATCACCTCTGAAATAATAATAATGATAATAAAGGAGGATATGCTGTAAAACAGAAAACACCAAGTGAAAGAGAGGCGTTTTCGAATAACCAAGATGTTAATATGCTGTAAAGACTTTGAAATGTAACTGTTACAGAAAGTTAGTTTAGAACACGAAATACAATCTTTTGTAAGTGTACAAAGGATATCAGATTACTAATAGAAAATTACTGGAACAATAATAATTTGGAACTTTTAAACAAATAAATGGATTTTGACACTATAAGAATCGAAGTTAAAATTAAGAATGTTTTGATCTAGAATTTATATTGAAAACAAGAATCTCCGTAGTTTACAAAGAGCGGCAGAATAATTAAGAGCGAGGTGATAAACAATAGCATCTTGCTGTGAACCTTGGGAACCAATCGATGAATAAGTACATTGTTTATTCTTGGAGGTGTGAAGTTGTACTTTGGTAATATATCAGTACATTCGCGGTAGAAAAACAGCTACGTCATCAGTCTGGGACACGGAGGCCGGGTCTCTTAATAAAAAGGCTGGCCAACCGGGGAGAGGGAAAGTTTTGGGGTTTCTCTGTCTTCTAATGCAGTCGAGAGACGTCAGTGATTGAAAAGGAAGCGCCTGCAGTGTGTTTCTGAAGCTGAGGGCGAAGAAGCAAAATACCGACGCTAACATTTAAGTATCGCTACTCCTGCTACTATTAATACTACTAATACTATTACTACTACTGAAAACGGGAACATCGAAGGTTGCAGTAGTTGCGCTAAGAACAGACCAAAAAGGGCTAAAACGAAGGTCACATCTCTCCTTCACTGAATTATTTCGAAGTATTTGTGTTTGGTTAATGCTCACATACTAGAAACATTCAACCTTGTGCAACTAGAATTATTTTTTCTTGTGTGTTTGCTTTTATATATATATATAAAAACTTTTGTCCTTTTAAAATCGAATCGACTTGGTTATATTTATTTTTCTGTTAACCCGATTCTCGCCCGAAGAACTCGCAGGTAGACCAACGGAGAGCTTCCGGATTTCTGCGATCTGATGACCACTCTTCAGGATCAGAACAATCAATGGAGGGTGGCTACGAATTGAAATTGGAAACCGGAGACTTGTGTCTAACCTGTAATACTGGATCATACCGAACCAACGGCCGGTCTTGTAGAGTGTGTGCGTCCAGTTCAGTGAGGATACGGTGTTACGTAAGCGTCTAATAATTGTTTTTTCTTTTTATTTCATATTTAACAACTTAAGTCTTTGGCAATTTCAACCAGGGAAAGATTAACAATCACACAGCGTGTTAAAATTATCGAACTCGATTACGAAAATGGACGTTCAAACAGAAATACAATGCGAAGTTCCCAGGTCGCATCATCTCTCGAAACAGCGAAGTCAATTGGCAACCACGATCGTGCGACTTGCCGCCTTTAGATTTCTTCCTTCGGGGTCATCTCAAAAGTAAGGTCTATGCCAACAAGCCAACAACAGTTGAAAGATGAGATAATAAGACATATTGGTGAGCTCGAGGAGCAACTATGCAGAGATTCATCAAAAATTTTGACTATCGAGTTGAGATGTGTCGCTGAGGCCTTGGTGGACATTCGGGCGGTATTATTTTTCACACATAATTGCCATGACTTAAATAACACAATCCAATAGAGAAATAAATAAATTTTCACCAATAATACTGATTTATTTACTGCCGACTTTGATCCGTCTTAATGAAACACCTTTACAACCGTTTCTTCTTAACGGTTTTGCTCCAAGAAAGGCTATTGTTGTGGTGCCCTCCCTCTAAAGAGTCTACGTTGAATTCTTACGCCTAGAATAAGATTAGTAGGAGAGAAGGCCTTGGGGGAACAGTCGATTAGATTGAATGCTGGGTCAACCGAAACACACTCACCGGTCGTGTAATACTCTTCTGTTGTACTTACTGTTTAATATATGATATATCTGCAACACTGGTTTTGTTATTTCATAACCATTTACTTGGCCACAACAGCTATAATACCACTAAGCTTGTGGAATAGAAAAAATGTCACATGGAGCAAGATCAGGGCGATAGAGGGATAAGCGTATTGTGTTATTATCTACCAAGATGTCTTGGGATCTTAGCTTTCTGCAACAGTTGCATTTTTTTTTCACATGCGAGAGTCAGGGCAAATAGTGACTGCTTCAGCACGACAATGCACCGGTTCGCAACACTCTGAGCATCCAGCAGTTCCTGGCCAAGAAGAAGATTGCCGTACTAGAACAACCGCTTTATTCACCTGATCCGGCTCCGTGTGATTTTTTTCTATTCCAGAAGCTCAAGGAGATTATCAAGGGGACCCGTTTTAAAAGCGTGGAGGTCATCAAGAGGACCGTAATGACGGTGCTGAGGGGCATTCAAGAAGAATGCTGCCAGCAGTGCATGCCAGTGATGGATGGAAACGTGCATTAGACTCGATGGGGATTACTTTGAAGGGGAAACCATGTAGTTTCTTGTTTGGAATAACTAAGCAACGATATGTTTAAATGCTTAGTTATTCCAAACATTGCTTGAGGATGAAACTGTCATCCAACAATTAAGGTTTAATATTGAAATTAAACTTGAATACGAGTGACCATTTACGAAACATAGTAATTTCTGTGTCGCGCTGGAATCATATTTTTTTTAAATAATGATATATATATATATATATATATATATAATACCCGGAGTTTCATGCTCAACTCCGAGTTGTACTGTCGGCGTAGGGTATTATGTATATTTATTAATATGTACTTAATAGCTCTGTTATTTAGCACTGAGCACTGTTTTTCTTAAACCAAAGGATATATATATATATATATATATATATATATATATATATATATATATATATATGTATGTAATTTGGCAGCAACTTTTCTTTTAAACAAGTTGTATTGAATGTTAAAGACAAAATAGTCTTGCATATTTTCTTTTCAATTTTCAATGCTCTTCTAATCCGCATACATATATTGGATTTACAACCACCCGGCTCTCCAGAAGATTAACTATGCATCTAAATAATTCTAGCTCCATTAAACAACATATTAAGTCACATACTGTTTCCCTTATGCAATCTGATATACGTAAAATACTAAAATTATAGATAAACATACAGACATTAGACGCCTTAAAATCTTAGAAGCACAACATATTAAAAGCAAAAGACCTCTTATTAATCGTATAGATTACAATATTTATGGTAACATCTTACAATGTTTATAATATATTTAAATTTTATAACGTATTCTTTGATCTTTTGGCTTGTATAATAAAAATCTTTTTTACGCTGTCACATGATAAAAATCTTCGCCATGCACGTGATAACATCATCGCGTCTTTTGAAATTAAAAGGATTTTCACGTTTATTTAGTTTGTAAAAAAGTAGCAACATGATTACGCTACAAGATAATTGGCAAATGTTTGTTAAAAAAATTTTGACTAAAAATATTGACCCTGAAGATGAACAATGACGTTCGTTTGCTAGGTAATCGTATGGACAATACTTATTTCGAAATCATTTTCAAATAAAAAGTCTCATTAGAGAATATGAGAAAATTGAAAAGAAAATATGCAAGACTATGTTGTCTTTAACATTCAATACTACATGTTTAAAATATATATATATATATATATATATATATATATATATATATATATATATATATATATATATATATATATATATATATATATATATATGCGCATTATTATTTGAAAACTTACACGTTCATTTATTTATATTTATCCATTTGAGTTTAAGCTCTTGAAAATATATTTCAATTGAGCACTCTTGAGAGAAAAACCTAATTCTACAAACAGCAGCCGCCTAAGCTAAAAACGCAAAGCTCTTCGGTAAAAGGAATACGAGCACTTTGGTTGAGTGGCGTTTGTTTACATTTGTAAAAACAATACGCTAGAATTAGCAGTTTCTCTTTGCCGAGAGCTGATGTCTTAGGGATAGAAATTCCACCTGACACCAAATAGGTCGGGTTTCGATCCTGTTGCGCGTGTAAAATTTCAGATTGACTATATCTGTGAAAAAAGGAAAACTTATCCGAGTCGACACGTTTTGTCCTCTGAGGGGCATTATCAAGGCAGATGCAAGGATTTTATTTTGTGATAAGTATTTATAGGCAAGAACAAAAATGTTGTTAGTTTTTACCATTTTTAAAATTTAAGGAAGACTCATAGATATTCATCAGGTTAGCTGAAACCTCTAGGTAGGTTATGGAGGACACTAAGTGACATAAATTAATGTCAAATAAACGAGAGTGAGTCAAAAATTCTATTGAATTAATATCTAAATTATTTTAGTTTAGGATTAATTTAAGTGTCCAGAATGCGTCCCACTCTCACGCATCATCCTGTTTGGAGAATTTGCCAGCAGCAAGAGGTGATGTGGAGGCCCAAAACGACGCTTCAATGATCAATTGAAGACATTCCTGACACGGACGAACATTAACCTTGATACCTGGGAAACCATTGCTGCAAATCGACCTTCCTTGCGTAGGATCATCTGAAGGGGGACCAAGACTCTCGAGTCTAACCGTCAACATGAAGAGGAACTGTGGCGTGCTGTCAGGAGGCCCCGACTCACCCAGCCACATTCACCATCCACACTCCTCTGTGACTCCTGCTCACGACTCTTCAGAAGTAGGCTGAGCCTTCACAGCCTTCTCCGCCACCGCCGCCAGAGGGGAGAAAGGGAATAAGGAAAGAGGACGGTGATCTCGATGATCGGATAGTAGCGGGTGCCGACAACGATAACGAATTCATGCGTTATAAGTTATAATAACATAAGGTTATGAATTTAAATGTTTTCTTTTAATTTAATTTTTTTTAGAGTCATGTATGTTGGCTTGGCTTGCATTTACTTCGGCTGAGATAAGTTTCCCCAATGTCTTTAGTCACACACACACACACACACACACACACACACACACACACACACATATATATATATATA
>OZ038507.1:36364196-36386696 GCA_964036315.1 Acanthosepion esculentum | reverse complement strand
GTAAATAGGGGTCCGCAAATTGGAGGAGAGAATTATCAAGGATAATGTTCTGACTTCGAATTCGTAGTTATTTCCCTTTAATCTTCTCTCTGTTTTTTAATTTTAATTTTACTTTTTATCACATAAAATTTGGTGAGCAAATATTCATTAAGAAAATGCTACCCAGATAGAAAAATGTTTGGGAATCACTGGAGTAGAGCATCAGAGTAAATTAGTATGGCATTCAGGCCAGAAAATACCAAAGATCCGAATACAAGGCTCAAGGGCCACTCGTGGTAGAGCGTTACTGAATGATGTGTGTGATATTAATGTAAGAGGGCGTACAAAGAAATGGAAATTATGTGGATATGGATGATAGATAGCAATTGACACTTTTGGAGAGGTTAATGTTGTAGTGTCAAGGGAAGTGACCACACGGGAGTCTCTTCCACAAATTAGTAGTCCCAGAGATAAAAGCTGCCTGGGTAGAACTTCTTCCTTACAATTGGAATACGGAGAAATATGCCTGATACAACCTAGTGGACGTAGCATGTCGAGTCCCAGCTACAAAGATAGTGGAACTAAACACATGCCATGGAAATAACGATAAATTGGCTTGCGACGTTGCGATAGTGGGGAAAGAGGCCGTAGAGTAGAAAATGTCATTCCACACACGAGAACGTAAACGATTTTGAAATCTATCCGTGATAAAATGTGCTGATTGAGCAGATCCGGCCTGGACCTGGCAGCAATACTCCATTTTTAGTGATCCCCACAATGTACGGGGTTTTACCCTAAGAGATATCAAAGTAAACTTTGTATTCGGTAACATATCAGAACGTCAAAAGAGTTAGATGCCTCATACAGCTGAACTAAAAGGTACACTCATTGCCACCAAGTACATAATCGGGCCTCAAAGGATGCTGGCGGTGCACTGAGACAATCAGAAAGTGAACCAAACTGAACTTGGAATATACATATACGATGTCAGAAAATTATATTTACGGAACGACAGAGTTTCTAACGTCCAGATGATCAAACGTTGGAAGAAAGTCTAGAATCCACATACCTTTGTCTGACGTTAATTTGACAATTATTGTACGTATGAATATTTAGTCTCCAATTCTCATCAGACGTCGTTAGCACAACATTCCAATAGTATTTATTTTGAATGAAGGTTCAAATTAAACAGTTCACCAACATCTTGTTTTTGTATATAAGTGGTTTGCTTGTGTACGCGATAACCTGTTCATATGATGTTTACGTAACTTTCATGGTAGTTGTCCCAATGTTCTTGGAAGGTCGGATTTACTTACATATGGTTTATACGTGTACTGCTTTTTGTGGGGAAGAGGCGGTTTACGGTTGGTGCAACGAGGTGAATGAGGAGGTTAGTAACGAAGGATAAACGCATGCGGATGGGCATGAAGACATATTTATTTCAGGTCTCTGGATATAGAGTAATGAATGCATTAGTTCTTATCAATCTGCTGAGAAGTGAAAATGAAAACAGTGAATTTTACTAACATGCGCGTCGCTCATTTCCTCATGAAAAAAAAAACTCGAATTTGCTCTGGAGATAGTTAATACCGGTCGCTAAGTGACAAATAGGATAAAAGAGGTTTGTTGTGACTTTTCATAAGAGATACTAACAGTCAGTAGCCCTTAATGTAGTTTTTTGATGGGTTGATTTTGTCGCCATCCACTTTCGGGTTGTTTTCTTTGCTGTGTTGTGTCTCCTGACAGTTCTTTGTTTTCCTACTTCCTATCATGTTGCCATTTTTTAAACTTTCTTCTTCTTCTTCTTCTTCTTCTTGAGCCTTGTCCCTTAAGTACGCGGGCGGTCATGACTCTCCACAATTTCCTGTTCTTTGTAGTTCTGAGTAAATTTGGTCATTTCGCTATCTCTCCCAATATCCACTACGCCAACCACTCACACAGGCTCGGTTTGCAGGTGTTTTCCATATTGCCTTCAATATGTCCTGTGAGTTTTAATTTTTCCAAACCCTCTTTCCTCATTATGTGTTCTAGAATATTCAACTGTCTCTTTCTGATGTTAAGAATAAGTGTCCTTTTACACTATTTACATTATTCGGACTATTGTCCTGATCTTTGTCATATCTTTGCCATATTTATCACAACGTTTCGGCCGATGTACACTCCGGCCTTCTTCAGGTGGTTGGAATGTCGAACTGAACCCTTTATTTCCCTAGACTGTTCTGTGCCATGTGTCCTCAAGGACACATGGCACAGTGGGTAAAAGCGTGGGTTAGATCCAGTGACAGGACCCAAAGAGTTGTGAGTTCAATACATGGTTAAGGTAGTGGCGAACTTGTAGAGGGGAATTAACAGGAGATAACTGATAACTGACATCCATTAGACATGGCACGTGGAACTAGAACAGTCTACTCCAGCGAGTGAAATAAAGGGTTCAGTTCGATATTCAAACCACCTGAAGAAGGCCGGATCGTACAACGGCCGAAACGTTATGATAAATATGCCAACAAAGATGAGGACAATAGTCCGAATAATGTGAATAGTATACATAATACCTCATCTCAGAAATATAGACAGATACTGAAATGTCCTTTTGATTCCATTTTCTCTAAGACTTCGTTGTCACATGTTCAGTCTATGATATCCTCAGTATCCTTCTGTAGAACCACATTTCTGTTGTGTCTAGTCTTTTCCAGCATTCACTGACATATAGAAGGACCGACATTGCATAACAGTTCAGTTCTCTTTTATCTGTTTTCAATGAAGTTTTCCTGTTTCTTAATTTGCTTAATTTTGGGAGGCATTTTTCGCCAGCCCACTGATCCTCCGGATTTTGGTGTCTCATTTTCAAAATGTCAATGTCAAAACACTTCCTCTATATTGAAATTTTTGTACTTGCTTGATTGTGGCATCTCCAGTTTGTAATTCGATGTTGGGCTTCTCTGCATCGCCTACAGGGAGCCCGAACTCAATGACTTTATATGGAGCAAGCTCAAAAAAGTCTCGTGGACCGACAGGTATCTCTTCTCGGTCACTATTAAGCGTCGGTAGATGTTATGGTTTGACCACGTCACTCTGCAACGACCATCACGCAAGGTGCCGTTGAATACGAACGCAAGTGCGGACGACAGCGCAAGAGCTGGTTAGACAACACCAAAGAGTGGATAGACATGGCAATGTCGGAACACCGTCAATAAATTATTCTGGAGGAGGTTGTCTGTTTCTTTAAACTCAACGATTGAGGCAGTCAATGGACTAAGCTCTTCCTTTAGCTAACAAACGTACATTTTGTCTTTTTAGAAATGGTGTTTAATCTTTCCTTATCGCTTTCTTTCCCTACCTTCTGTAGGAGTTCCTGTCGTTTTCTTTCTGTGTTTGAATCTTCAGTTTTTGTATGTAAATCTTTCTCCTTTCGTTTTGTGTTCACAACATCTTGAAGAAGACGAACCGCTCTAAAATAGCGCCATTTCAGTAAGAAGCCAATCAGATATGCAGTACCTTTATAGATGTAGTTTATTGGGCTAATTTAGAATGATAAGGAATGGCTTCGAAAAATCAGTTTTTGTTGCAAATCGCAGGCTAAGTGACATAAGGGTTGTATCCTTTCTCGTTAGTGTTTAGTCTGTGAAAAAGCAGATTTAAAATCAGAATCGACCTTCCAGAAATTCGATTTAGGCAAACCGATAAATCATCAATGGCATTTCAAAAGGAAAAGTAAAACGGAGTTGTCTTTGTGATTAAGGAAGGCGCTTCTTGTCGATGGCACTTGAAAGGGATGAGAAATTAATGCTTTCTCTAGGAAGAAGAAGAAGAAGAAGAAGAAGAAGAAGAAGAAGAAGAAGAAGAAGAAGAAGAAGAAGAAATCGAAAGCGTCCAGTCTTTGCATTCAGCTGAAGTTGTTTATTATCAGATTTGGTTGGCGACCAGAGGAGAAAGCAGCAAGCAAGTGATTAGGGACGCAGGAAAATAAAAAGGCGAAAACGATGCCCATAAAGTGGAAAAGTATTGCAATCAAAAGGTCGCACATCATTTACGATTTGACGCCGACTGTAGACGGCGGCAAGGCGGTCTTTTGCTAAAGACATTGGTCCTTTACACAGTCACACGATTTGTGGTTGGTTGAGGGGAGATGTCGGGCTGCAATCAAGACCTAGTGGCGCTATCACCAACCATCACAAAGCTTCTAGGCTCTCCATTAAATGCAGTCAATATATTCATTAAAAATAACCAAAACTATCAAAAAGGATGAGTAGATTATGATAGATCGTGAAAGAATCACATCGAAAAAGTCTTCGAAGTTTTAAAAAAGACATGTTAATTTAGAACGTAAGAAATAGTGGCTCTCCACAATTTCTTATTTCATACTCCGAAGATATAGATAGCTTTCTTCTACCTTTAAAGAAAAGTTAACATCTTCATAAATACTGCAAATTAATTATGCCAGCTTTTGTTGAAATTTCTGAAATGAAGAATTATCATTATTATATGCTTTGCTATTCGGACGAGCATTCTCATCTTGGTTGTTATACTCACAACGTTTCAACTATTACAGATTTGATCATTTTAGTCTGAATTCTTGAGATGAGGAATTATCATTATTATATTCTTTGCTATTCGGACCAGCATTCTCATCTTGGTTGTTATACTCACAATATTTCGGCTATTACAGATTTGATCAGTTTAGTCTGAATTTGTGGGAATATCGGGCAACTAGTGACGCTCGTTGTCACTATTCCGCCTGCCTGACTGGCTCGTTATACCTTCCTCCACCACAATCGCTGAATTGGTTAGTTGATAACTTCGAAATAATACCGAATCATTTTGTTAGATTTTCAGCTGAAAATACTTTGCATTTAGAATACTTATGTGGATCTACAGGGAATACTATGTACAGGGCATGTGAGAAACGAGCAAGAAAAGGAAAATAGGAAGTACGAAAGCACTTATACGTAAATTCTGTTAGAGCGTGTTGAAACTTCCGTGTACCATAATGAGGAAAGTGGGCATGGAAAATTCAACACTTACAGGACGTACTGCTGGCAGGGGGATTGATTGATTGATTTGTTTGTTTAACGGCATACCAACATCATTTAATGTTGTAATTTAATTTTCTTGCGAGCCTTGAAGTAATAGAATATGTTTTTCTATTTTCACAAGTGAATACATGGTAGAGGATACTCAGCTTTTATGCATATACATGTTTGTATGGTCAAAATTAAATGAAGCTTTTTTTTACGTTCTATTTTGGAATACAGTTTGATTTCTTTAAGAAATTCTAGGATATCATGGATTTTATGTCATGAAAGTGTTCCTTCATGTTGGTTTGTTTTTTGTTTTTGTTTTGTTTCGCGGCATATCAACTTCTTAAAGTGACAAGAGACAAGAAGCTGTGAAGAGCCATGATCTCTCACATCCTGAAGAGACATGGCACATAAATCGAAGCGAATTGATAGCAGAGCAGGGATACAGTGGGTTGGCAAAGAGTCAAATATCGCTTAATTCTACAAGGGGAAGGAAGCTGTGGATAGCCACAATCAGTCACATCTTGAAGGACTTGTAAAATAAGCTGTTAATGGCAGAGCAAAGACGAAGACGGATGATAAAGACTCAATTTTTGCTCATGACAATAAAAATAAAAAAGTGAAGGTCCGTGGTACATAAAAAATATATAATCTGTCACACTGTGTCTTATTTGTAAATCAACTTATTTACTGAACAAATGGCGGTATACAAAAACAATGGCAGTCTTCAACAACAAAGAAAAACTGACATCCAGAAAAAAAAAACATTTTTTCTTGTTTCTTTGCAATCTTTTCCATTTGTTTTTAAATTCCAATTTTGATTGGATAATTTTTTTTTTACTTTTTTTTTATTAACATTTCATTCTGATGAAATCCTTTTTCTCTAAGACTCAAAAAAGAATTTGTGCTTTAGCCAGCGATAATGTTCGGTTCTTTAATCGCAACCAATTCATCTCTCTTTTGACATCATTGTCAAAAGATAAATCCAAGAAAAAGAAAAAAGAGAAAAAAGGCCAATGAATAAATTTCGTTTGCTAGAATTCTTTGAAGAACATTTACATCCAATCGAAATAGACTTAATCGATTTACAATTATGAGATTAAAACGAAGGTTTTCAACTGTGTTAACGAATTAGCGAAAATGATATGCTTAATAAAATAAACGAAATAAAAATACGTATTCGATTTTTGCATTAAATAAATCAATATCTATCTATCTATCTATCTATCACATTCTGTGGTTATCTATCTATCTTCTTCCGCTCACTTTATTTCCTTTCTTTTCATTCCTTTCTCACTGTCTATCTATCTATCTATCTATCTATCTATCTATCTATCTATCTATCTATCTATCTATCTATCACATTCTGTGGTTATCTATCTATCTTCTTCCGTTCGCCCACTTTATTTCCTTTCTTTTCATTCCTTTCTCACTATCTATCTATCTATCTATCTATCACATTCTGTGGTTATCTATCTATCTCCTTCCGTTCGCCCACTTTCTTTCTTTTCTTTTCATTCCTTTCTCACTATCTATCTATCTATCTATCTATCTATCTATCTATCTATCTATCTATCTATCTATCTATCTATCTATCTATCTATCACATTCTGTGGTTATCTATCTATCTCCTTCCGTTCGCCCACTTTCTTTCTTTTCTTTTCATTCCTTTCTCACTATCTATCTATCTATCTATCTATCTATCTATCTATCTATCTATCTATCTATCTATCTCAATCTCTTCATTTACAATCTACGTTGAATGAGGTATCCTGTCGTTACAGCTAGGGTGCGTTTTACGACTTACACGGAGGTAATGAGTCATCATTTCCTGCCTATCTTAAAGGTAAGAAGAAAATTTTTCCCAGACATTTCTTTTCCGCTAGAACTATCACTTTGTGCAACATCTATCTGCAGCGATGATTCCCTGAACACTACAATCTTAACCGCTTCAAGGATCAATCTTTATTTATCCTCCCTATCCTCATCCTCTTTATCATCATAATCCTCACTTTGTACCTCTACCTCCCACTCCTTCATTCATATAACACACACCTCATTACCATTTTAACAGTAACCACTTCTTTGATAGCACATGCCTTTATCTATCCTACATATCCTCATAATATGCATATCTTGCTCCCCTCCGAGCACCCACTAAAAAGATATAGTTAGTAACAGAATTAATTTAATAATTCTTTCCACGATCTAGTGTAACTAAAATCCGTCAACCTCTTTAAAAAGAACAGAATTCTTTTCAGTATTTACATTATTCGGACTATCGTCCTTATCTTTGTTGCCATATTCATCACGTTTCGGCCGTTGTACGCTCCGGCCTTCTTCAGGTTGTTTGAATGTCGAATTGAACCCTTTAATTAAACTTAAAGAATCAGTGCATATGCAAGGCCACATAAAATCTCCTGAGCCGACCAAGCATAGAAATGAATACAATATGGGAACCAGTAATAAGGAGCGCCAGAGAAAAGCAATAATAACAACGAAAATTGCAGTATGAGCTCTGGTAAAAAACATTCAATATTAAAAGCGAAAATTGCAATATGAGCACTGGTAAAAAAGAGGTTGTTGAAGATATTAAGTTTATAATAACCAGAAATTCATACACAGATGTCCTCAAGGACATATGGCACAGTGGATAAAGTCGTTAATTAGATCCAGTGACAGGACACAAAGTGTGAGTACAATATTTGGTTAAGGCGGTGGAGAACTTGGAGAGGGGAATTAACAGGAGATAACTGACATCCATTAGATATGGCACGTGGAACTAGAACAGTCTACCCCAGTGAGCGAAATAAAGGGTTCAGTTCGACATTCCAACAGCCTGAAGACCGGAGCGTACAACTGCCGAAACGTTGTGATAAATATGGCGACAAAGATGAGGACAACAGTCCGAATAATGTAAATAGTGTACATGATACCTCATCACAGAAATATAGACAGATACTGAAAGGCCGAAACGTTGTGATGAATATGGCAACAAAGATGAGGACAATAGTCCGAATAATGTAAATAGTGTGCATGATACCTCATCTCAGAAATATAGACAGATACTGAAAGGCCGAAACGTTGTGATGAATATGCCAACAAAGATGAGGACAATAGTCCGAATAATGTAAATAGTGTACATGATGCCTCATCTCAGAAATATAGACAGATACTGAAAGGCCGAAACGTTGTGATGAATATGCCAACAAAGATGAGGACAATAGTCCGAATAATGTAAATAGTGTACATGATACCTCATCACAGAAATATAGACAGATACTGAAAGGCCGAAACGTTGTGATGAATATGCCAACAAAGATGAGGACAATAGTCCGAATAATGTAAATAGTGTGCATGATACCTCATCTCAGAAATATAGACAGATACTGAAAGGCCGAAACGTTGTGATGAATATGGCAACAAAGATGAGGACAATAGTCCGAATAATGTAAATAGTGTACATGATACCTCATCACAGAAATATAGACAGATACTGAAAGGCCGAAACGTTGTGATGAATATGCCAACAAAGATGAGGACAATAGTCCGAATAATGTAAATAGTGTACATGATACCTCATCTCAGAAATATAGACAGATACAGAATTGTTTTATATTACCCCGCATTTTGCTTAAGCAATTTGCCTGTCAGTCAAGACAAAGCATTTAAGAAGAAAGAAAAAATACAATCTGTCACATCGTGTCTTATTTGCCAATCAAATTATTTACTGAACAGATGGCGGTATACAAAAACAATGACAGTCATCTTCAACAACAAAGAAAAACTGAAATCCAGAAAAATAATCCAATTTTTCTTTGTTTCTTTGCAATCTTTTCCGTTTGTTTTTAAATTGCAATTTTGATTAGATAATGTTATTTTTATTTTTGATATCATTATTATTTTAATAGTAAGCTTTTCTATGCTAACCTCATCCCGTCCTGGGTATGACGATAACCGACATCCGCGTCCGTGGTAAGACGATAAACTATGTACCAAGAGCAAGGCCTCTGATCAGGAGGTTTTGAGGAGCGTGGAACAAACTCTTTATTGCTGGTGTCCCCAGATCCACTCTGACCCGGGTTGGTAGCGCCTGTTAGAGTCCCAGCTATGGGTAAAGAGTTAACACCCAAACTGGGGTCAAAACAATATAAAAGTGTAAAAATAGGTTTTAATACCAGAAATACTTTGAAAAAAAATTATTACCAGCAATACATTTTTGAAAAAAAATATTACCAGCAATAAAAAAAAAACAAAACTTGTCGGCATTAAATAACCCATTGAGGTTGATATGCCGTAAAACAAATGAAACCAAACCAAAAGCCATCATCATCATCATCATCATCATCATCATTAGACCTATTTGTGGTTGGTCGGAAATTCCATTAACAGTCCCTTTCCACACGGCTCGTTCCTGCATTGCCGTCCCCAGATCCCCAATGTCCAACACTGAGTCCTGTGCCATGTTGTCTGGGAATGTCAACTTTCATGAGAAGACACCTCTAGAAGAATGCCATGGAAATATGGATGAGATGACCTCCCTATCCATTCTGTGGAAATGGCCAGCAAACTGCAATTGCTTCTGTTTGAGCTTAAGAGAGATTGGTCTCAGTTCTCTGTAAATTGTGTTAAACATTGCATGGGATCTTCATCTGATGTTTTGTTTTTTTCTAAGTAGATTTTTATGTGTTCCATTAAGTTGTCTTTCAAGACAAACAGATAATGTCCAAGTTTCTGATCCATACAGTAGGATTGGTTCAGTCAGTATTAAAAAGGACTGGACTTTTAAAGAGGATGGAAGATTCGCTCTGTACTTGACTCTGTCATTGTTCTATTTTTGATACTGAGCCTCTTTTCTGTTTAAAAACAATGCAAGTTGTTTTTACTACAGCCCTTATTTTGAAAATATTAGTTATCATCTTCCTTCAGCCATCCTGTGGTTGGTCGGAACCCCATAAACAATCAATCTGCTCGGTCCTGCATTGCCGTCTCCAGATCCCCCATGACCAACCTTGAGTCCCAAGCCATGTTGTCTGGGAAAGTCAACTTTCCTGAGAAGACACCGCCAAAAGGATGCCATAAAGGTAAGGATGAGACGACCGTTATCATCTATGCTAACAAACAACTTTATCTATCCTACCTATCCTCATAATAATCACCCCTTGGTGTACCCCCTTAAAACAATCTTGTTAACCGAGACTCTTGGACCTAGTTTTGGATGAAGAATTTTAGGAAAAAATACAGAATTAAGTTAATAATTCTTTCCAGGAACTAGTGTAACGAAAATCCTTCAACTGCTTCCAAATGAACGGAATTGTCTTACGTTTTCCTGCATTTTACTTAAGCAGTTGCGTGTCGGTCAAGACAAGGCAATTGAGAAGCTCTTAAGAGAGGTGTAGTCAAAAAGGAAACCCAATATTAGAGAAGACTGGAGGGCAAATCGCACCTAACATCTGTAAGAAGATTTAAGGACAGTTTTATTTTTATTACAACGGAATTGAAAGGAAAACTTAAAAGTTACAGACATTCTTTCGCTTCTCGATATCCTGAAGTCTTGCGTCACCCTCACCATCCCCGGCACGATAATTGCACTCGACCATTTGAGGAAGGAACAAGATATAACGATCGGAAAAGTCATTCTTACCACCTCCTTGGTGACACTCCTTACTATTGTATTGTTGGTGAGGTCTAACGCTTTAACGAAAATGTCAAGATGAATGAGTCTTCTGAAGCCTTTTCGTTCAGACTGAATTCTCTCAAAAACTATTTTGTCGATATCTTTTCGTTTCTTAAATTGTTAAGCATTCACTGCCTCATAGGAGGATTGCTTCTGGTGCTTCTGCTATGTATCTAGATATTCTTGATACCCCCCCCCAAAAAAAAAAAACAGTCTGCAGTGTCATTGGTATCACCCAAACACTCTCATACATAATCATTGTACCATCCGACCTGGAATTCCTATTTACGACCCATCGCTCAAGATGCAGTTAACATGGTCAGCTCCCTGTAACGCTCCAGTAAGTACCTGACTCCTCGTGCTATCCTCTACCTTTATAAGAGCCAGAACAGGCCGAAAATGAAGTACTATTGTCATATTTGGGTGGGAGCAGTCCAGTCCCCATCTCCTGTCTCGATAGACTCCAAAAGAGTATCCTCGGCCTTATGGATACTCTTATTCCAGTCACAATGATCGGATGTTCTCTCGGAAAGGCACCGTGCCTTAGGACCATTGGGCGTTAAACTCACACCTGACCTCAAGGGAAACTGATACATACATGCCATTGCTAAAGATGCAGGTGAAATGGTCGGCTCCCTGAAAATTAAGAAATAAATTAGATTCGTATAATATATTACATTTTTTTTTTTTAACTACGGAAAGTGTAATCCTGAGAGCACAGGAGTAAGCCTTCCGTAGGAAGGCCGTAGCCAGGAGTGTGTACCACACGACACATGACACAATATGTCGGCTTTGTGAATAGAAACAAGAGAATGTAATCAGTTGTTGTAAAATGCTGGCACAGACAGAGTACAAAAGACGACGTGATAGAGTTTGCCTTAACTTGCACTGGCTCTTTTGTATACAGTGTAACCCGGATATAAGAGAGTTGTCGGGACCAGAGAAGAAGTATCTTATATCCGGGTTTAGTCTATTTTGTTTTATTAACACAGGCTCTAATTTGGGACCATATACAATCTATCTTATATCCGGGTTTCTCTTATATCCGGGTTACACTGTATATAAAAAGAAAATGGCTCCAACGTGTTCTAGAAATGGTAGGATCACGTGAGAATAATGGAAGAAATAAAAACAAGCCAAAGACAGTCTGGGACTAGAACGTACACAGTCGTCCATAACCCAACTGAAAATGAATTCCATATAATAAAAGCTGTCATTAATGCTGACTACAATATAACAGCAAATCAAATAGAAAAAATCAACAAACTATTCTGAACTGAAGTTTGAAAGTGCTGGACTGTGGGAAATGCCGAAGAAAAATATTATAGTCTTCCCAGTAGTAATTGGAGCACTATATCGGTAGCAGACAAAGTAAATCTATAAACCTGTTGCTTACTTCTGATTAGCCGTATTTTGGAGTTTCAATGCATGTGTGACTAGAAATATAATTTTAAAAAAACAATTCTTGGGGTGAGTACCTATTTATTTTACGTCCTGTCATTACCTCAGATAAATAATGGACCATTCTGTTTTGATAGCGAGGCAACACGGAAGAAAAAGATATATCAGAGACGCTATTTGTTTTTAATGAAAAAAGAAAGAAAGTGTACATTATAATAAAGAAAGAAGAGGCGACAATGATGTCCTGCGTTTAACGTCTGCTTCAGTGAAATTAAAAAAAAACTTGTCAGTTTTTAATATCTTCATTTCTTCCCTCTTACGTCTTTAAATAATGACCGGCGGGATATTTCAATGTGAAAAGAATTTTCCGCAGGTCCCTTCTAGTAGATTATAAATACAGTGTAACCCGGATATAAGAGACCCTGATATAAGAGAAACCCGGATATAAGATAGTTTTTTCTGGTCCCAAATTAGAGCCTGTGTTAATAAAACAAAATAGACCAAACCCGGATATAAGAGAAACCCGGATATAAGATACCTCTTCTCCGGTCGCGACAACTCTCTTATATCCGGGTTACACTGTATTCAGAATATTGTTTTATAAATAGGGAAAAGTAGAAAAGACGAGAGCTAATAAGATCGGAATGTGCTCGAGAGAATTCAAAAGGCAAAAAGAATTCGAATCACACGAAAAGGAGGAGGGGAAATCCACACCAAACAAAATAAAACTGACAAGAGCCGAACAAATAAACGCCAATTTTTTTAAAATTTTTTATGGAAGAAGAAATGTGTCTACAGTTGTTAAATATGAAACCAATGGTCGGCTTGTTTTCACACTTTCTCCCACTATGTTTCGGAAAGGAAACATTGAACGGAGACGAAGAAAAAGCACTTCCTTAGTTAAAAAAAAACAAAAAAAAAACAAACAAACTCCTTCTATAAATTGACTAAAAGCTTGAAAGTACCTTTATTTGACGCCTTCCTCAAAGTCTTCGTTTATTTTGCTTGTTTCGACTGCAAAACAATATTTTTCCTTTTGTCTGTCTATTTGATTTATTTCTTGTTTGCACATATCACTGTTTTTTTTTATTTCCCCCCAAACGGCTTTAAAGCTTTGATCACCAATTAAGGATCAATGGCATCGAAAAGTCTCTTAAAAGCAGCAGAAAGCCAAAGCAAGAGGAAGAAAAAAAGAAAAAAAAAGAAGAAGAAAAGTTGCATGTTCATTTAAAAAATGTTTACAATAGGCTGTAATAAAAGAACATAAAAAATCACAGACATTAAAACTTCGTCGTCGTACAAAACACAAACACACACGCAAAGACATATATATATATATATATATATATATATATATATATATATATATATATATATATATATGTGTGTGTGTGTGTGTGCAAAAAAATAACAGTTACGTATGTGAGTGTGTGCGGGTGTGTGTACGAGCAATGGTTTACCTCCAATGTCTAACGATTTTATTACACAACATACTTGGGCAACGAAAGCGAACCAAAAACAAGAATGCACGTCTCTTGATTTAACCGATATATTCCTTTTCTTTTCGCCTCGAGATGGCACTAGGAAGGTTTAGCTTGAACTCACTACGATGAAAAAGATTGAGTTTAATTTTATTGTCTCAGTTTTTATATCAGCGAGCATTTTTTTTAATGTCAAAATTGGAGTCTGTTTTATTGAATGGTTCTAAAAAATGAAGAGTAAAAAAAAATAAGCAAGCTTTTTTTTTTGGCATACGCTTTTATTTTAAGAAAAAGGTCAAAACGTATTCTCGTTGATTGATTATAAAAGTGAAAATAGCAAAAAAAAAAAAAAAGCCGATTTCTTCTAATGACTACGATTCGGAACGTAAACATAGCGAAAATCATTCGGTTCATCACAATTCTGACAAAATCTGGCTCCATCACTTTTCCATCAAAATCCGTCTCCATTACTCTTCGATCAAAGTCCGTCTCCATTACTCTTCGATCAAAATTCGTCCCCATTACTCTTCGACCAAAATCTGGCTCCATTACTCTTCGATCAAAAACTGGCGCCAACACTCTTTTACCAAAATCCGTCTACATTACTCTTCTATTAAAATCTGGCTCTATCACTCTTCTATCAAAATCCGGCTCCATTACTCTTCTATCAAAATCTGACATTAAGACTCTTTTGCCAGAATCTGGCTCCATTACTCTTCGATCAAAATCTGGCACCATCACTCTTCTATCAAAGTTTCTTTCCATCACTCTTCTATCAAAATCTGGCTCCATCACTCTTCTTTCGAAATCCGACTCCATTACTCTTCGATCAAAATCTGGCTCCACCACTCTACTATCGAAATCCTGCGGTATTACTTTTCAGTCAAAATCCGGCTGCCTCACTCTTCTATCAAAATCTGGCTCTAACACTCTTCTGTCTAAATCTGGGTCCATCATTCTTCTATCGAAATCCGGCTGCATTACACTTCGATCAAAATACGTCTCCATCACTTTTATTTCCAAATCCAGCTCCAGCTACAATCATAATCGAGCCCCCGCCCAATCACTCCTCGATCGAAATCCGTCCTCCTTATTCTTCGACCAAAATACGACTTTAGCAACGTTCAATCAAACTTCAAATATATCACTCTGCGTTGAAAAATCCGGCGCTTAACGATCTTCGATAAAATTAATTTCATCAGCGGTCTTCAATCAATGACTATCCGTACACATCATTTTACAATCGTTTCATTATTCTTCGGTGAAAATCGAGCTTCGATCAAAATGCCGCTAGACCAAATTTCAGTTTAATTATGAGTTTCTGTCTATATTTCTGAGATGAGGTATTATGTCCACTATTTACATTATTCGGACTATTGTCCTCATCTTTGTTGCCATATTTATCACAATATTTTGGCCGTTGTACGCTCCGGCCTTCTTCAGGTATTTGGAATGTCAAACTTTATTTCACTCGCTGGGGTAGACTGTTCTAGTTCCACGTGCCATGTCTAATGGATGTCAGTTATCAGTTCTCTCCTGTTAATTCAACTCTCCAAATTCTCCACTGCCTTAACCAAGTATTGAACTCACAACTCATTGGGTCCTGTCACTGGATCTAGCCAAAGCCTTTATCCACTGTGCCATGTGTCCTCAAGGCAGTGGAGAACTTTGAGAGGTGAATTAACTGATAACTGACATCCATTAGACAAGGCACGTGGAACTAGAACAGTCTACCCCAACGAGTGAAATAAAAGGGTCCATTTCAACATCCCAACCACCTGAAGAAGACCGGAGCGTACAACGACCCAAACGTTGTGATAAATATGGCAATAAAGTTGAGGACAATAGTCCGAATAATGTAAATAGTGTAATTATGAGTTCTTCGCTTGATTTCCTTAATCAACCTAGAAAAAACCAAAAAACCCCAAAAAAAAAACCCCAAAAAACAAAAAGAAACAAAAAGTGTGTCTATATAAAGCGATGTCAAAACACAAAAAGTACTTCCCTTCGCCTTCGTTATAATTAGTAAATGAACATAATTAACTGGGCCAGGAAGATTTCCTGATTACTTGGAGAGGCTTTTGTAACGAATGCAATGTTCCAATTCCTCACCGGTTCAAAGTTTTCTTTGCTAAAGACGCTATAGAAACATTCAATGGATGCATTTATTTTAATACCGTGGAGAAGTAACTAATAACAGAGCAAAACCACTTAATCAAAACTTGAATTACTTGCCCTGAGATATGGATATTCGCCAATAGTTCCATTTTGAAATTGGTTATCAGTGCGGAAAGGGTAATCAACGAGGTGAGTTTAAGTTCCGTGACGCAAGAAATGCGTTCTTTATGATCAGGATTCTATTGGAGAGCAAGTAATACAATGGCAGAAAGATGGATATGGATATCATAGACTATGTAAAATACCGTTTGATAAGACACAAAGAACTATTTGAACTACGAGGAAAACTTTACTTATTTGGGAAATATTTTTGAATAATCCGGAACATTTACTGGGAAAAAAAAACTGCCTGTATACAGAAAGAAAATGAATTGATTATTATTTATTTACTTAAAAAAAAAATCATTTCACCCCCAAGCAAGGCGATAATGTCACAAAGACCCAGCGAGTAATGAAAGAAATGGGAAAAAATTTTACTGAGAAAAAGTTCAATAAAAGAACTAATCTCAAGGAAGACAGAAGATGGCAACTGACATTGCATTTAAATTTTTGAAGATTGTAGGGTAGTAAAAAAAAAACCCCGCAAGAGCGTTCCACGCGTGAGAAGTGCGAGAAAAGAAACTATTAGAATAGCACTTACGGTTACATCTAGCTAGTTCAACAGTAAAACGATGGGACCAACTAGTCAATCTAATATAGAAAATCGTTCTGGAGAGAGCCATGATCATTTCCGTCTCGAAGGGATGGTGATGTAAGTTCTTGCAATGCAAATGCAAATCCTTGTAATTATAAGCCTTATTATTCGGAACAGCAAGTATTACAGAAAAAGGATTTGCGGAGAGCCATGATCACCAGCATGCTGAAAGGAGATAGCATTAATATATTATGAAATTAACTGCAATATGCCTATATATATTAATTTATTCTTCCTTTTCTTCTTTATCCACTTTTTTCTCCCACCCCTGCTTCCACATTTGCTTTCTTATATCTTTTCTTCTCTTTTTTCTCTTTGTCTCGTTTGCTGTGAGATGACTTATTAACTAGGTCAATGTCTGGTCCTTAATCCTCTCCCTTACTGTTAAGTATTTTAATAAAAATAGATTTAAAATTATTACTATCTCTCCCTTCCTTCTCTAATTTCGACCATATCTGTCATCCTACTCCTCCACCTCTCTCTACCACCTTGCATCAAATTAAAAATACCCCTCAAAAGTGTATAAAATAATGCATGAATTTAAAACCATTTTTATGTTTGGAAATGTGATCTGAAGAAACACTAAAACCCACCTTCCTGGAGAAATAAAATACAATCAATGACCCCTTAAGGTTGTCTGTTTTCTAAATTTAATTAAATTCAATTTATATATATATATATATATATATATATATATATATATATATATATATATATATATATATGTATATGTATATATATATGTGTATATATATATGTATATGTATATATATGTATATATATATGTATATATATATATGTATATATATATATATATGTATATATATATATATATTTATATATATATATATGTATATATATATATATATGTATATATATTAATATTTATATATATATATGTATATATATATATATATGTATATATATATATGTATATATATATATATATATATGTATATATATATTTGTGTATTTAGGCAGCAATCCTTCTTTCATGCACATTTCATTAAAAACGACTGACAAGGTGCTTTTATTTAGTTTTTTATATAATTTCTCGTGCGATCTAATAAAGTTTTTCTTTTCAGAGGATAAATTATATAATAAATTATATAAAAATTGTCTGAATGTTCTTTTTATCCGAGCGCTTTCGGCTATACATTTAGCCATTTTCAAGGATTATATTCCAACTGTTAGAATTAGAAATAGAAATAGTTTTATAAAAACCTAAATAAAAGCACCTTGTCAGTCGTTTTTAATGAAATGTGTATATATATATATATTATTGGTATCACCCAAAGCAAGACAGTAAAGCTACTAAGACACAAGGTGTTACAGGGTGTGAAGGAACCAGGAACAGAAACATTAGTAATGAGTAGAAAGAGAAAAGGTTAATAAGGAGGAGAGTACATAGCGATCGACATTGCATTTAAATTCTTGCAGATTAAAGTTGGCTGCAAAGCAGGGAGCCGGAAGGTAGTTTTGTAAACGAGAAGTGCGAGAAAAGAAACTGTTAGCATAAACTTACGGCTACATCTAGCCAGCTCAACTCTAAATTGATGGGATCTCGACGCCAGACGAATGCTGCTTCTAAGTTCAAAAAGTGTAAATACCATAGCGAAGAGCTCATCCGAGCAATTACCATGAAAAGACACAGAGAGGCAAACTTACAGCGGTGGGAAACTGAGCTGCCAGATCGGGACCAATAATATTGCTGATATTCTTTGGATTTTTTTCAAGGAGCTCAAGGTAAATAGCAGAACCATATGTGGCAGCAATATTCTATTCATGAACGAATGCTAAACTTATAAATATGTAAAATACATTCTGGAGACAAAAATTCTTAATTTTTTTCCGTCTGGTGTTGCACTTAAGTTCATAGAATCTAGACCCCATATCGAAGAGCTCATCCGAATAATTACCATGAATGATGTGTGTGTGTGGGGGATTTGTACATTCCTTTACTTATGTATATAAGTGTGCTAGAGCTTAAATACCTTTGAATTAAATTTTTGATACGCGTAAAACTAACATCCTTTGATTATTTACTCATAAACATACTGCTGCAGTCAGTCCGATTTTCAAAAATAAAAGAACAGGTTCCAAGAAATATAGAAGAGGGCGACGGAATCAAGAAACCAGAATAGAGTTCCGTAGTCGAGAAGTGTAAGAAAAGAAATTATTAGAATAGGACAAACGGTTGCATCTAGCTAGTTCAGAATTATAACGCTGAGACCTAAATGCCAATCTAGTAGTGAGCTTAAATGGATGCAATGGGTATACCAAGGAGGAAAGCGATATTTATTTCTGCTTATTTACAGAAAATGAAAAGGACGGTTTTCTTCTGTCTTAATATTAAGCTTAGATAGCCACAAACACTGACCCAAACAGACAACAATATTCCTTACACCAAAACAATGCATTGTTACTTACCTTTCTTACTACATTCACCATAATACCTCATTGTCTCTATGAAAAAACTAACTAGTCCTCATATGTACAATTCATTGTCTGGGAGGGGGGAATAGAACAACAATTTAAAAAATCCCCAATGAGTATTTACAATATGAATACAATCTATTTACATGAAACTAAACAAAATAATGTTAGTAATAAAAAAAAAAACACAATCCAAGGAGGAAAGCTCGTCAGAACAATTGCCATGAAAATATTTATAGAAAAGACAGAGGGAAGCCACGTCATGTCAGTGGGAAAATGACTGAATTGGATGGGAGGTCCGATTGCATCCCAGAACCTTCTAGACTAGAAAGAGGCTTAACACAAGGACGTGTCGTCTCACCGAATTTATTGAACCTTTTACAGCGAATCGATCCTAAGAGAACTAGATGTCCTATTAGGATTTATTACTGACGGACAAAATCTTAGCGACATCAGATACTGACATTGTTCTGATAGCAGATACAGAATGAAAACTACATGAATTCCTAGACAAGATAGTATATGAAGGCGCGGCGAAAGAATAAATTATGAATTTTATAAAGAGACTTACGTTCGCATAACGTTGAGACACCGTTTCCCGTACGATCACCAGGTGGACGGTCAAGTGCGTACTGGACATTTGCGTCCCGGACAATTGCGTACCAGACAATTGCGTATCTGGACATTTGCGCCCTAGACAAATGTGTCCCTGGATAATTGCGTATCTCTGATAATTTTTGAATTAACATACTTGCTTTTCTTAAGAGTTGCTAATTGCAAACCAATTTTGAATTATTCTAAACAAGCAAAAAGGTACTTAAATTTTGAGAGAAAAAAAAACATTTTTAAAGAATTGTTTAATATAGAAATTTGCGCACCAATACCTTTAATTACTCTAAACAAGCAGAAAGGTAATTACCATAAATAAAAAAAGAGAGGAAAAAAATAGTTTTTAAAGCAAGAAAAAATTAAGCTAGCAGTTTCAAGTTCACCCCAGCAGTGTGTACCAGAAAAAAATCTAATAGGTTCTGGATTTTATAGATTATATTTTTATTTGGAACCCATGGCTAAGTTCCGAAAATCAAACACTGGTGGAAAAATATTTGTAGACGAGAAAAATTATAGCGACCACTATCATACGAAAAACGCCTATGAAACAAAAACATACTGGCGATGTGTAGAGCTATCTTGAAACACTGTTAATCTGTCACTGCATTTTAAACAATAATTTAATTTTTTTTATTCCTTTTTTAAAAATTTATGATTACTGCCTATGCTTTTTTCAAAATTTATGGTAATTGCCTTTAAAAGCTTCAAAAAATTATCAGAGGTACGCAATTATCAAGGGACTCATTTGTCTGGTACACAAATGAACGGGACGCACATGTCCAGTACGCAACTTTCCTAGAACCATGATCACCGATGTTAAGCAACGTCGAGCCTGGTCAGAACCTAGATGGGTGACCATTTAGGAATACCAGGTGCTTTAAGGTTGGATGTGCGAGTGGTGCAACAGAGAACGGCGCGGTATTGTTAATCAGAAAGCCGAGTTCCAATACCAGTTAGGTTCGTTATATTACCTTAGGCGAAAATACCCAATAGGAACAGTATGAATCCACATATTCTCCCCCCAGCTATGGGTTAATTAGTAAGACTTGTATCACTAAACAGTTATTATCTCAAAAAAAATTCTTAAAATCTAAAAATATTTTCTGGCTTTAAATAACCTGCAAACGGCTGATAAAGCGTAGAAAATGAATCAATCAAATTAATTGTATGAAGACAATATGCATTGTCTTTACCTAGAGTGACAGTCCAATGCAATAACGGAGAAAATGTGACACCGAAATCCGAAGGTACATTGGGATAGCGAAAGATGCCTTCCAAGTGCTAAGCAAAGTATTAAGAAACAGGTAAATGTCATTAGAAATAACGGAAAGAGTGCAGAACTATGTAAAATCAATCTTCCTATATGGCAGTGAATACTGGACGGTTGTCTCACAGATGAAGCGGAGGCAACATAAACATTGCTGTACAGAAGGATGCTGAGAATATTATGAGCAAGGATGAACAAAGTTTTACGCAAAATGGAAACGAAAAGGAAAAGTTTGCTTTGGGTCAGAAAGTAACATCTGCCATTTCTGGGACACATAATGAGGAAAGAAGGCTTGGAGAATTTGACGCTTGAGAAACCCCTTTCTGCACGCCCTCATCAGCATGGCTGATTCTAAACTCAAGGAGAATGACCCGTTGTACCTTCTCTAACGTTCTGATAAACATCGAAGACATAAACAGAAACAGCGAGTAGCATAGCTAGCGATTTTACGAAAATGGATGGTAGAATATGGACTGGGAGAGACAGTAAGGCGAGAAACACTACTTAGAGTAACAGCATATAAGAAGTTGTGGAGAGCCATGATCATTCATCTGCATGAAAGGATAAGGTACATAAAAGAAAGGAGAATGGCATATTATTTTCATTTTTTTTAATCATTTCACCTGAAGCAAGGGAATCAAGCCACTAAGACGCATGAGAGAAAATATAAGAAAAGCTACTATTAAGGAGAAAGGACAATAAAAGAAAAGAAATTAAGAAGCCAGAAAAAAAAATGATTGACGTTAAATTTTTGAAGATCAAAGTTGACTGGAAAGCAAGAAGCCGGAAGAGAGTTTCACAAATCAGAAGTCTGAGAGAAGAAAATGCTAGCATAGAACTTACGGTTTGATCTAGCCATTACAGCTGTAAAACGATCAGACCTTGACGCCAATCTAGTACTGCGCTTAAATTCGTAAAGTTGAAGTATAAAGAGGAGAACTAATCAGGATAATTACCATGAAAATATTTATAGAAAAGGTACAAGGAAGCTACTTTAAGGGGGTGGGAAAGTGATTGAAGCCGAGATGCCATGTCAAGACCGATAACATTGTAGATTCTTCTTTGGATTTTATCAGGACTCTCTTAATACATAGCAGAAGGAGCAATATTCAATGCATGGACAAAAGGTAGACTTATAAATGTGCAAGTGAGAAAATGGTCAACCACCGGCTTTGCTCGCAGAAGACCTGGCAACAGATTCAATATAATCTTTCTACTTCATGTCAGCAAAGAACATTAGAGAAGGCACAATGGGCCACTCTCCTTGAGGTTAGCATTGACAGGACGACACAGGAAACCAAATTTCCTAGCAGTAGGCCTGACATTTGATTCAATATAATCTTTCCACTTCATGTCAGCAGAGAACGTTAGAGAAGGCACAACGAATCACTCTTCTTGAGGTTAACATCAGCCATGCTGATAGGGAGCAGAAAGGTGTTTCTCAGGTGATTAATGGAGAGCAGTGGCATTATCGTCTTGCTTGGGGTGAATGGATTGAAAAAGAAAAAAGTAAATTTGCTTGTAAGATAACGATTCATATTGCATTTAAACTTTTGAACATCGGAGTTGACCGAAAAGCAAGATAACACAAGAGAGTTGCACAGGCGAGAATTGTGAGATAAGACGCTTTTCGCAAAGTTACATCGAACCGATTCAACTGTAAAATGGTGAGACGTTTTGGTGATCTAGTACTGGACTTAAATTCATAGTCTAGTCACCACAGAGGAAGTTCATAAGAACAATTATTATGGAAGTATTTA
>OZ038507.1:36341696-36359196 GCA_964036315.1 Acanthosepion esculentum | reverse complement strand
TTCACAATGGTATTTGAGTGTAAGTGAATATAACGAACGCAACTTGAATTGGAACTCAGCTCACCGATTAACAATTCCGAGCCATTATCCATTACACCACCCAAACATCCAAGCTCACAGCAACTGGCATTACCAAGTGGTTGCCTATCTAGGTACTGACCAGGCTCAACGTTTCTTAAGTACGGCCAGCGGTCGTCAAACGGAGTCCCAGCGTCACCCTAGGGATCGGTGAGGAGTTCCAGGTGGTCGATAATAGTCAAGGGATCGAATAGGGATAGGTGTGCGAATGACACCGAGCTAAATGTTAGTTAGTGTACAAGTATGTTGTATTTTTTGGTGCAGAGGAAAGAAAGGCACTGGACTTCGACGATCAAAAGAATCAAAGGCCTTAGTTACATTTACTCAAGTAGCTTTGAACTTATTTTGATGAGATTTATTTAATGCTACATTGAGAATTGCTTGGCAGATAGCTGCGAGACAAGAGGATATTTTTGATAACAAAGAAAAGAATACTGAACTGTTACGTGACATCTCCCTTCTTTACGGAAGCGAATGTTGAACGATTTCCTCAAAGATGAAGAGACTCGAGGCGAGGGAGATGTGGTTCTACAGAAGGATGCTAAGGATATCATGAACCGAGTGTGTGAGCAACGATGAGATCTTAGAGAGGTTGAAAACAAGGAGGAGGCTTATACTTAAAATCAGGAAGAAGCAGCTGAGGTTCCTGGGACACATAATGAGGAAGGAGGGCCTGGAGATTCTGATACTCACGAGTCGAATAGAGGGAAAGAGAGACTAAGGAAAACAACACGTGACGTACTTGGCGGACTTAAGCAAGTGGATGACAGAACGTGGTCTGCGGGAGGAAGCAGAGAGAAGGAGCTTGCTGAGAGCTGCAAGGGATAGAGGGAGGTGGAGAGCCATGGTCGCCTACGTCCTGAAAAGACATGGCATATAAAAAGAAAGAAGAGAATTGCTTGCTCTTTTTTAATTGTTCCAAGTTGATTTTCAGACAACAATCCCCCCTTTTCAACCTCTAACTGTAAAATAGAGTTTACCATTATGAAGGTCATTTGGTCTTATTGGTATTATTACATCAAGTATGATGCAATATTAGTTTATTTAATTTAATTAGTACAGTTGGATATTAGTAGTGGTTTTTACCTTTCTGTTCAATAGCATCAGTTGAATTTAGGCTTGGTGTACTTAATATATTATTTGCTCGATTCAGTGGGGTTATTTAATATACTTTGGCAGCGGGGGGGGGATTCTCAACCTGATCGAAATTTGGTACCTTTTCATATATTTTAACTGACATTTTAATTGCCAAAATCAGTGCAAGTTTTAAGGTTCAAAGATATTTCAAGTGGGAGTCGCTGGGGAAGGAAGATAAGCAAAAGGGGGTCTCGGGTTAAAAATGTTTTACAACACCTGTGCTTGATCAATTTATGTGTGAACAGTGAGTTCGATCCTCACTGGGTGCCCAACAATTTCCCACATCCAAGCTATGATTAGAAGACCAATTTTGGGCGCTTCAACGTGGTGTAATGGTTAATAAGCTTGTCTTGCTAGATGACTTAGTGAGTAGTGAGTCAATTTACGAGTGAATAGTGAGTACGATACTCACTGGGTGCTCCATACATTCGGCCTTGTGTCACATATAAGTGCACTTCGACAATTCACTCCCAGTTTTAACCATCTTCTTTGCATACAATACCTTATTAATTGGATATTAGTAGCGGTTATGCATTTCTGTTCAACAGCACCGGTTGTATTTAAGGCTTGGTGTACTTAATATAACACTGGGGTTATCTCTCTATATAAAACATAGGATGTCTGTCTATGTGATACCTTTTCACTTGAGATCCATTCAACCGATTTTGATCAAACTTGACACATACATTGTAAAATGTAAGAGATGGGTTCTTAGCCTAAAATAATCGATAATTTTTAAGAAATCAATAATCGATAAAGCCGATCCAAAATCGATAAATTCAACTTTTTCCTCCGATTTAGTTCAAACTCGGTAGTTACTTACATCATGATGAGCTCAACGATACCTCATTTTTATTTCTACGCCACTGCGTCTAGCGAAAAACGCAAAATCAATTTCAACACAAATCGATTTCAGTACAAATTATAAGCTAAAAACTCCCCCAATTTTCAAGCAATCTAATACAAACTTCACTCAATTGTAGCCAACAATAAGCTGATTGTTTAACTTGATATATAAAGAAAGCCCGCGTAAATAGCAACAAATGGTGATTTTTACTAGTTTCTTTCTTATTTTTCGTTGATCTTTCAACCAATTTTCATCAAACTTAGCAATTATTTTATAAATGTATCCTCTTTTACATCGCTGGTAGTACACTGAAAAATTGAATTTCAAAAAATCCAAAATAATTGTGGTCTGAAGTAGGTCTTTATGTTGCCTGTTTTACCACTTCATGTCCTCGACTAACTTCGATTGAATAAATATTTTTTTTAAAGCTTTTCACCCCAAGCAAGGCTGAAAGCCGCTTGCACGCAAGGGGTTACAGAAGATTTGGAGCGAGAGCAGATAGGAGTGTTAGAGGAAAGGATGTGGAGAAGGATAGTGGATAGACCAAGGCAACTGGAGATGTCGATTGACGTTACATTTGAATAGTTGGAGATTATAGTTGTCAGGGAAACAGGAATAAAGAAGGGAGTTCCACAGGCGAGAGGTGCGAGATATGAAGCTATTGGAGTAGAAGAGACGTCTACATTTAACAGTTTCAACAGTGAAAGGGTGGGAGCGGGATGCCAGCCTCGTAGGACGCTTGAATTCATGAAGCCTGGGAACCAGCGAAAGCAGCTCATCGGAGCAATTAACGTGAAAGTACTTGTAAAAAAGACAGAACGAGGCGACGGCGCATCTGTGAGAGAGCGACTGCAGACGAGATGACAGATCAGGGGCAATTACGTTGCATACCCGTTTCTGGATCTTATCAAGAACCCCAAGGCAAACAGAAGGGGCTCCGGGCCATATATGAAAGCAATACTCCATGCAAGGGCGAATGGTTGGTTTGTATATTTGAAGGATCGATTCCAAGGAGACAAATTTCCTGGCCCGGCAGAGGGTGCCAACTTTCCCTGTGGTGGATGAAGCAATGTATTTGCTCCATCTCAGGTCAGCGGACAGCGTGAGACTGAGCAGCCGCAGCGAGGAGCTCTCGGGAAGTTGGGCTTCAGACATTCTAATGGGAAGCAGGGAAGGATCCCTGTGGTGATTAATAGAGAGCAGTTTTGTTTTTGAGGCGTTAAATTTAACCAGCCAATTCCTGCCCCAGTTCACAACCGATTGGAGGTCCTTTTCGAGACGAACTGCCAGGTTAAATTTGTCAACTACACGAGATTTGTTTTTGAGGCAGGAGTAAATTGTGGTGCCATCCGCGTCCATGCCAACTTGGGAATCTATGGCGTCAGGAAGATCGTTTATGTATATAAGGAACAGAGTAGGGCCTAGGATGGAGCCTTGAGGAACACCTGCGTTCGTGGGATAGGATCTGGAGGAGAATCCGTTGAGAACGACCTTCAATTCACGGTTTGACAGGAATGACTGTATTAGGTCAAACAATCGACCTGTAATACCATAACCCATAAGCTTGCGAAGAAGGCCGGCATGCCAAACCCTATCAAACGCTTTGAAGATGTCTAGGGCCACGGCACGAGCTTCACCGTTATTATGAAGAGCTTGGTAGACAAATTCAGTGATAGCCGTAAACACATCAGCTGTAGATCGGGCAAAGCGGAAACCATATTGTTTGTCTGAGAACAGATTATGGTATGTAAGGTGATTAACCACTTCGGTGTTGATAAGGGCTTCGAAGACTTTGCCGAAGAGGGGTAGGAGACTGATAGGACGGTAATTAGAAGGGTACTACTTCTGTTATATCAGCAACTGAATTAATTCAAAATGTTTTTTAATGAAAGTACTTTAAAGTAATTGGAAAAGATAGACTCTGTTACATTTAATCACAATGCTATTTTTGCTCCATTCTAATTGAACGCTTTTTCTGATCGACTAGCTGGATATGGCTGCTAGTTTAATATGTTTTCTTAAATATATTTTGGAAGGGCAATTGCTAACCTGATCCAATGTTTTTCCACTTTTTATATCTCACAGCACACACGAACCTATAATTAAACTTAAATTATGATGATCACAGATATATATATCGATTTATTAACACAAACAAAACAATTTATTATAAATAATTGTAATAATTCAAAAGTACGCTTTTAAGTAGGTGCCCGAGGGGGTCGTCAGTGATGCTATTTGACTTGGTTCATCAGGGAGTTTCGGGTCTTTCAACATTATACTCCCCATCACCAAATCGACCCAATCAGGGGAGATGAATCCCTGACCCCCCGCTCTCAATATTTATTGTATTTAAAATACAAATTGCGACACAAGACCAAAATGGGCAGGGGTTGAGGCTGGTCATCACTAACTATCTTATACTTACCTAATCCGATTCACGACCCATTCATACATTACAATTTCCACATTCACCACAAGAACTCGTCCGTCACCAATCAATCCTCCATACACCTTAATACCACATTCTCAAGGGAGACCTACAAAACGCGCCCTATGGCATAAAAATTTAATTATAATAAATTATAATACACAGAAATCTAATAATGAAGAATGAGAGGGGAGGGAGATGAACCCACTAAAAAAATAAAAATCAACACAAAGTTAACTAAACGTAATTGATGTTAGTAAGGGCCGTCCTGCCCTCAAAAAGGATATTCTGTCCATTGGACAAGATCAAGAGGCTCTCTCGCTAAGGGAGTTGGAAAGGAGAAAAAATTATACGGACATGGGAAATATAAAAGCTGACCCAGTCGAGATGAAAAGGGGGCCAAAACAAACTGGGGAGGTTGGGAATCTCAACATGAATCATAACCAAAGATGTGGCCGGGAACAACACTTACTCTCATTAAATAAGTACACAAAGCTTGTCTAACCTAACCAGGGGAGGGCTCGACAGGAAGCCGCCCCGATGTGACATAGGTTGACCTAAAAGAGAAAATCAAGGCTAGACCTGTTCAAATGAACCAAGCTCGCCTCTTTCACCCACCTTTCGCTGAAGACTGTCGAATGCAATCGTTTTCTATCAGTTCTAATTGTCATCTTGAGCTGATGCTCAAAGAATCGGATTAGATCTTGATGAGAAAGACGATTGCCTCGCAAGACTTCCTTCTGTCGCGTCGTCCAAATCACCATTAGGGCCGTGGCCAGCAGCGTCAGAAACACCATTCTTTTCACCCCAGTATACAGGGGCGACACATTGTCACACGCGTATGCGTGATCAATGGGCACGAGCTTTTCGGGGGCGAGACGAGCCGTCAATTCGCCGACATAGTCCCATAAGGGGCGGACTGGGGGACAATGGTAGAAGGCGTGCAAAGCCGTTTTCTCTAAACCAAGGCCACACCGTTCACAGTCTGGCAAATCCGCCAAACCCCATATGAAGGCCTTGTAATTGAGAAGCAACCGATTCCGAGCCAATCGCCAGGTAAGCGAAAACTCAGGGTTACTGAGGTAATCCGCCGCTGGTGCCCAAGACCAGTAAGAGCGAAACTCATCCTCCGACACATCGATCTGCTCACGTAGGGAATCCTTCGCGACCCCTCCAGTAAAAGACGATAGAGGACCTTCCTAGGCTGTGAAAGGTCACTGGACCGAGGAATGATCGTCAAAGTGTACCGACACCTGTGATGCCGGGGCTTACGACGGCGCTCAATCCGCAAGATGGGAGGACTGATAGTAAGGAAAGAGAACATGTCCCTAACAATTCCCGCCATAATCGAATCTCCTGTCAATGCGCGGCGTACGAAAGCCAAACTCGAGGCGAGTTTGTGGCTCGCCAAGTGTGGCATTCCCAGCCCCCCATGACTCGGATGTTGTACACAGACTCGTCTGTCGACCCGACTCCCGCGTCTCCTCGATAAAACCGATTTGTTCGACATGTGAAACGATCGAAAACCGAGGTTACATTGTATTCGTACAATCAATTTAAAGGGATTTCAGTTTTGTTAAATACATTACTTTGCTTTGGAATTCTTTCGAAAATAAATTAATGACTTAAAATAAAATTCGCCGCACATCTGTTTAAAATCGCTGTCCTAGAGTATGTAGTTACCCAGAGACATACATCTCAAATGATATAAAAATTTTCTAACAGTTAGCGAATATAAATTTTGGGGCCTCGACGGAAAACTATAATTAATAAGTTTGTAGTGCAAACCTATTCGTTAGAGTAGGGATACCACAGTGCTTCAGTACTATGACATATTCTCAGACTAAATTAAATAAATCAATAAAATTACTAGGATAATTGTTTTCGAGAATAACAGAATAAATCAGTAAGGTGCCGATTTCACACACGAATTCTTCCAAATGATCAACCAGCATATTTAGGGGATCTTCACTTAAGTCAAGGGCGTTAAATAAGCTTCTGATGACGACGACACCGATCATTAAAATTATTAAAATGTCTCCTGAGCTAAGTTTTAATTAATTATATATTAAATTAATTAGTTTTCTTAGAAGGGTGCCACCATTTAGTGAATCGTTATTCTTATAGAAACCTTATTTAGGACAACATTCTTGAGGTCAAAAACGCAATTCCATATTAAAAACATAATTTTAATCCGAGTGTGGGTTAAAATTCTGAGATGAAGTGTTGTCATTAAGAACTGAGAACTTTAGACAACACTAATTGTCTAAAGTTCTCAGATGAAGTATTGTCATTATTCCATGAATTATTCAGACTAGTATCCTCATCTTTGTTCTATTCAACTCTCCAGACTTCCTAGTGTTGTCTAAAGTTCTCAGATGAAGTATTGTCATTATTCCATGAATTATTCAGACTAGTATCTTCATCTTTGTTCTATTCAACTCTCCGGCCTTCCTAGTGTTGTCTAAAGTTCTCAGATGAAGTATTGTCATTATTCCATGAATTATTCAGACTAGTATCCTCATCTTTGTTGTATTCAACTCTCCAGCCTTCCTAGTGTTGTCTAAAGTTCTCAGATGAAGTATTGTCATTATTCCATGAATTATTCAGACTAGTATCCCCATCTTTGTTGTATTCAACTCTCCGTCCTTCCTAGTGTTGTCTAAAGTTCTCAGATGAAGTATTGTCATTATTCCATGAATTATTCAGACTAGTATCTTCATCTTTGTTCTATTCAACTCTTCAGCCTTCCTAGTGTTGTCTAAAGTTCTCAGATGAAGTATTGTCATTATTCCATGAATTATTCAGACTAGTATCCTCATCTTTGTTCTATTCAACTCTCCGGCCTTCCTAGTGTTGTCTAAAGTTCTCAGATGAAGTATTGTCATTATTCCATGAATTATTCAGACTAGTATCCCCATCTTTGTTGTATTCAACTCTCCGTCCTTCCTAGTGTTGTCTAAAGTTCTCAGATGAAGTATTGTCATTATTCCATGAATTATTCAGACTAGTATCTTCATCTTTGTTCTATTCAACTCTTCAGCCTTCCTAGTGTTGTCTAAAGTTCTCAGATGAAGTATTGTCATTATTCCATGAATTATTCAGACTAGTATCCTCATCTTTGTTCTATTCAACTCTCCGGCCTTCCTAGTGTTGTCTAAAGTTCTCAGATGAAGTATTGTCATTATTCCATGAATTATTCAGACTAGTATCCCCATCTTTGTTGTATTCAACTCTCCGTCCTTCCTAGTGTTGTCTAAAGTTCTCAGATGAAGTATTGTCATTATTCCATGAATTATTCAGACTAGTATCTTCATCTTTGTTCTATTCAACTCTTCAGCCTTCCTAGTGTTGTCTAAAGTTCTCAGATGAAGTATTGTCATTATTCCATGAATTATTCAGACTAGTATCCTCATCTTTGTTCTATTCAACTCTCCGGCCTTCCTAGTGTTGTCTAAAGTTCTCAGATGAAGTATTGTCATTATTCCATGAATTATTCAGACTAGTATCCCCATCTTTGTTGTATTCAACTCTCCGTCCTTCCTAGTGTTGTCTAAAGTTCTCAGATGAAGTATTGTCATTATTCCATGAATTATTCAGACTAGTATCTTCATCTTTGTTCTATTCAACTCTTCAGCCTTCCTAGTGTTGTCTAAAGTTCTCAGATGAAGTATTGTCATTATTCCATGAATTATTCAGACTAGTATCCTCATCTTTGTTCTATTCAACTCTCCGGCCTTCCTAGTGTTGTCTAAAGTTCTCAGATGAAGTATTGTCATTATTCCATGAATTATTCAGACTAGTATCCCCATCTTTGTTGTATTCAACTCTCCGTCCTTCCTAGTGTTGTCTAAAGTTCTCAGATGAAGTATTGTCATTATTCCATGAATTATTCAGACTAGTATCTTCATCTTTGTTCTATTCAACTCTTCAGCCTTCCTAGTGTTGTCTAAAGTTCTCAGATGAAGTATTGTCATTATTCCATGAATTATTCAGACTAGTATCCTCATCTTTGTTCTATTCAACTCTCCGGCCTTCCTAGTGTTGTCTAAAGTTCTCAGATGAAGTATTGTCATTATTCCATGAATTATTCAGACTAGTATCCTCATCTTTGTTGTATTCAACTCTCCAGCCTTCCTAGTGTTGTCTAAAGTTCTCAGATGAAGTATTGTCATTATTCCATGAATTATTCAGACTAGTATCCTCATCTTTGTTCTATTCAACTCTCCAGCCTTCCTAGTGTTGTCTAAAGTTCTCAGATGAAGTATTGTCATTATTCCATGAATTATTCAGACTAGTATCCTCATCTTTGTTCTATTCAACTCTCCGGCCTTCCTAGTGTTGTCTAAAGTTCTCAGATGAAGTATTGTCATTATTCCATGAATTATTCAGACTAGTATCCCCATCTTTGTTGTATTCAACTCTCCGTCCTTCCTAGTGTTGTCTAAAGTTCTCAGATGAAGTATTGTCATTATTCCATGAATTATTCAGACTAGTATCTTCATCTGTGTTCTATTCAACTCTTCAGCCTTCCTAGTGTTGTCTAAAGTTCTCAGATGAAGTATTGTCATTATTCCATGAATTATTCAGACTAGTATCTTCATCTTTGTTCTATTCAACTCTCCGGCCTTCCTAGTGTTGTCTAAAGTTCTCAGATGAAGTATTGTCATTATTCCATGAATTATTCAGACTAGTATCCTCATCTTTGTTGTATTCAACTCTCCAGCCTTCCTAGTGTTGTCTAAAGTTCTCAGATGAAGTATTGTCATTATTCCATGAATTATTCAGACTAGTATCCTCATCTTTGTTCTATTCAACTCTCCGGCCTTCCTAGTGTTGTCTAAAGTTCTCAGATGAAGTATTGTCATTATTCCATGAATTATTCAGACTAGTATCCTCATCTTTGTTGTATTCAACTCTCCAGCCTTCCTAGTGTTGTCTAAAGTTCTCAGATGAAGTATTGTCATTATTCCATGAATTATTCAGACTAGTATCCTCATCTTTGTTGTATTCAACTCTCCAGCCTTCCTAGTGTTGTCTAAAGTTCTCAGATGAAGTATTGTCATTATTCCATGAATTATTCAGACTAGTATCCTCATCTTTGTTCTATTCAACTCTCCGGCCTTCCTAGTGTTGTCTAAAGTTCTCAGATGAAGTATTGACATTATTCCATGAATTATTCAGACTAGTATCCTCATCTTTGTTGTATTCAACTCTCCAGCCTTCCTAGTGTTGTCTAAAGTTCTCAGATGAAGTATTGTCATTATTCCATGAATTATTCAGACTAGTATCCTCATCTTTGTTCTATTCAACTCTCCAGCCTTCCTAGTGTTGTCTAAAGTTCTCAGATGAAGTATTGTCATTATTCCATGAATTATTCAGACTAGTATCCTCATCTTTGTTGTATTCAACTCTCCAGCCTTCCTAGTGTTGTCTAAAGTTCTCAGATGAAGTATTGTCATTATTCCATGAATTATTCAGACTAGTATCCTCATCTTTGTTCTATTCAACTCTCCGGCCTTCCTAGTGTTGTCTAAAGTTCTCAGATGAAGTATTGTCATTATTCCATGAATTATTCAGACTAGTATCTTCATCTTTGTTCTATTCAACTCTTCAGCCTTCCTAGTGTTGTCTAAAGTTCTCAGATGAAGTATTGTCATTATTCCATGAATTATTCAGACTAGTATCTTCATCTTTGTTCTATTCAACTCTCCGGCCCTCCTAGTGTTGTCTAAAGTTCTCAGATGAAGTATTGTCATTATTCCATGAATTATTCAGACTAGTATCCTCATCTTTGTTGTATTCAACTCTCCAGCCTTCCTAGTGTTGTCTAAAGTTCTCAGATGAAGTATTGTCATTATTCCATGAATTATTCAGACTAGTATCCTCATCTTTGTTGTATTCAACTCTCCAGCCTTCCTAGTGTTGTCTAAAGTTCTCAGATGAAGTATTGTCATTATTCCATGAATTATTCAGACTAGTATCCTCATCTTTGTTCTATTCAACTCTCCAGCCTTCCTAGTGTTGTCTAAAGTTCTCAGATGAGGTATTGTCATTATTCCATGAATTATTCAGACTAGTATCTTCATCTTTGTTCTATTCAACTCTCCAGCCTTCCTAGTGTTGTCTAAAGTTCTCAGATGAAGTATTGTCATTATTCCATGAATTATTCAGACTAGTATCCTCATCTTTGTTGTATTCAACTCTCCAGCCTTCCTAGTGTTGTCTAAAGTTCTCAGATGAAGTATTGTCATTATTCCATGAATTATTCAGACTAGTATCCTCATCTTTGTTCTATTCAACTCTCCAGCCTTCCTAGTGTTGTCTAAAGTTCTCAGATGAAGTATTGTCATTATTCCATGAATTATTCAGACTAGTATCCTCATCTTTGTTCTATTCAACTCTCCAGCCTTCCTAGTGTTGTCTAAAGTTCTCAGATGAAGTATTGTCATTATTCCATGAATTATTCAGACTAGTATCTTCATCTTTGTTCTATTCAACTCTCCGGCCTTCCTAGTGTTGTCTAAAGTTCTCAGATGAAGTATTGTCATTATTCCATGAATTATTCAGACTAGTATCTTCATCTTTGTTCTATTCAACTCTCCGGCCTTCCTAGTGTTGTCTAAAGTTCTCAGATGAAGTATTGTCATTATTCCATGAATTATTCAGACTAGTATCTTCATCTTTGTTCTATTCAACTCTTCAGCCTTCCTAGTGTTGTCTAAAGTTCTCAGATGAAGTATTGTCATTATTCCATGAATTATTCAGACTAGTATCCTCATCTTTGTTCTATTCAACTCTCCGGCCTTCCTAGTGTTGTCTAAAGTTCTCAGATGAAGTATTGTCATTATTCCATGAATTATTCAGACTAGTATCCTCATCTTTGTTGTATTCAACTCTCCAGCCTTCCTAGTGTTGTCTAAAGTTCTCAGATGAAGTATTGTCATTATTCCATGAATTATTCAGACTAGTATCCTCATCTTTGTTCTATTCAACTCTCCGGCCTTCCTAGTGTTGTCTAAAGTTCTCAGATGAAGTATTGTCATTATTCCATGAATTATTCAGACTAGTATCCTCATCTTTGTTGTATTCAACTCTCCAGCCTTCCTAGTGTTGTCTAAAGTTCTCAGATGAAGTATTGTCATTATTCCATGAATTATTCAGACTAGTATCCTCATCTTTGTTGTATTCAACTCTCCAGCCTTCCTAGTGTTGTCTAAAGTTCTCAGATGAAGTATTGTCATTATTCCATGAATTATTCAGACTAGTATCCTCATCTTTGTTCTATTCAACTCTCCAGCCTTCCTAGTGTTGTCTAAAGTTCTCAGATGAAGTATTGTCATTATTCCATGAATTATTCAGACTAGTATCTTCATCTTTGTTCTATTCAACTCTCCGGCCTTCCTAGTGTTGTCTAAAGTTCTCAGATGAAGTATTGTCATTATTCCATGAATTATTCAGACTAGTATCCTCATCTTTGTTGTATTCAACTCTCCAGCCTTCCTAGTGTTGTCTAAAGTTCTCAGATGAAGTATTGTCATTATTCCATGAATTATTCAGACTAGTATCCTCATCTTTGTTGTATTCAACTCTCCGTCCTTCCTAGTGTTGTCTAAAGTTCTCAGATGAAGTATTGTCATTATTCCATGAATTATTCAGACTAGTATCCTCATCTTTGTTGTATTCAACTCTCCGTCCTTCCTAGTGTTGTCTAAAGTTCTCAGATGAAGTATTGTCATTATTCCATGAATTATTCAGACTAGTATCCCCATCTTTGTTGTATTCAACTCTCCAGCCTTCCTAGTGTTGTCTAAAGTTCTCAGATGAAGTATTGTCATTATTCCATGAATTATTCAGACTAGTATCCCCATCTTTGTTGTATTCAACTCTCCAGCCTTCCTAGTGTTGTCTAAAGTTCTCAGATGAAGTATTGTCATTATTCCATGAATTATTCAGACTAGTATCCCCATCTTTGTTGTATTCAACTCTCCAGCCTTCCTAGTGTTGTCTAAAGTTCTCAGATGAAGTATTGTCATTATTCCATGAATTATTCAGACTAGTATCCCCATCTTTGTTGTATTCAACTCTCCAGCCTTCCTAGTGTTGTCTAAAGTTCTCAGATGAAGTATTGTCATTATTCCATGAATTATTCAGACTAGTATCCCCATCTTTGTTGTATTCAACTCTCCATCATTCCTAGAGCTGTCTAGTGTTCTGAAATGATATATTGCCATTATTCCATAAATTATTTAGGCGAATGAATTTCAAAATTTAAAAATGATGTTAAGAAAAACGATTTTTTAGAAACAAAGAAACGAGTACTGAAATCTTATGTAATATCAATCCTCAAGCACAATTTATTTTCTTTTTCGTGTGTTTGAATTATGTAATGAGACCTATAGACTGTTTAGTTACATACAGTATCTGTCTGAAAAGTAATGGGTTTGGGTGTGCTGTTTGAGCTTTGGTCGAAAAAGGGACAAGCGTATTGTTATATTATTTAATATGATATATTGGGTATATAACTGTAATCTTAGCCTTCTTTCTGCAACCATTGCATTTTTTTCACATGCGAGCGTCAGGGCAAATAGTGACTGCTTCAGCACAACAATGCACCGGTTCGCAACACCCTGAGCATTCGGCATTTCCAGGCCGAGAAGAACATCGCCGTACTTGATAAATCTCCCTATTCTGAGTCTGTGTGACTTTTTAAAAATTTTATCCAGGCTCTAGGGGATCATTAAGTGGAGACATTTTGAAGCCGTAAAGGCCATCGAGAGGGGCTGTAACGATGAGGCATCCAACTAGAATCCTTCTAGCAGTGCTTAAAAGCGTGGCAGAGAAGGATGTGGCGTTTGCTTCTTTCGGTGCGCGAGAAGAGACGGAAGCTGCGACAGGACAAAACGTGGCTGCTTCACCGCGGCAATGCACCTGTTCGCAACACCCTGAGCATTCGGCAGTTCCTGGCCAAGAAGAACCTTGCCGTACTGGAAAAAAAATCTCCCTATTTACCTGCTCTTGCACTGTGCGACTTTTTTCTATTCCAGAGGCTCAAGGGGATTATCAAGGGAACCCGTTTTGCAAGCATGGAGGTCATTAAGAGGGCCGTACTGACGGAGTTGAAGGTCCTCCAAGAAGAAACCTTCCAGCAGTGCATGCCAGAGAAGGATGGAAAAGTGCATTAGACTCAATGGGGATTACTTTGAAGGGGAAAACCGTGTAGTTTCTTGTTTGGAATTGAAATAAAATGTTTGCAACACTAGTCCCGTTATTTTTCAGACATAACTCATCAGTCTTATATAAATGTTTTTGAAGCTAATGATTCTAAAATAAAAATATAAAATAAACAAAAACGAATGATAGTGAAGAATAATGACGGTACTTTTTTTAGACAACAGTATTTTCAAAGAATGGCACTAGGAAGACAAGTTTAATCTTTTGTTTTGTCCCCGGTTCTAGCCGAAGCCTTCAGTCTCGACCTACTTTTGTTTGGTTAATAGCATGTCAGCTCCTTATTGTTCATTTAATGCCAAAAAATTTATTTTCTTGTAATCTTTGGTAATTTATTAATTTTTCCAATCATGTATTGCTGGTATGTTTTCATTTTCATTCTGCTATGAAAATGAATTGCTAGTAATTTTTTCTAATGTATACAGGGTGCGATCGGTAAATTGTCGCGCTTTTCAATTTTTGTTTGTTTTGATTTTGTCCACTGCACAGTATAGTGGGGTTATTTGGGCACCGTCTGTGAGAAAATGAGAACTATGACGCAATTCACTCCGTCAACAATTTGGAAACGGCTTGCTTGGCATTCGGGCCGGAAGCTGCTATACGAACATTTCAGAGCGTTTGGGTGTCAATCTGAGGACAATTTGGAAAGAGTTGGATGAGTCTAATGGTGATTACGAAGTTATAGCAGCTCGGAAAACTCACTCTGATCGTTCTGATAAAAAAAAACAAAAAACTCCTGAATTTGTTGGTGAGGGCCTCAGACTCAACACAGAGGCTTACATAAAGTACCTTTAGGAGCTATTACTATTCCCTTGCGTCTTACATGCCATATGTAGTGTACTAATTTTACTAATTACTAATTTTTTTCTTGATTTGCCCTGCTGAAATCGGGGTGCGTCTTATAAACCCGTGCGTCTTATATGCCGTCAAATACGGTAAGTAGAGATTAAAGAGAGGAGGCGAGAAGCGAAAGTAAGTAGAGATAAGAGAAAGAGAGGAAGGGAGAGCGAAAAGTAGTAAGTGAAGACACGAGGGGGGGTGATAGTAAGAAGAGTGAGGGGGTGAGAAGCGAAAATAGAGAAGTAGAAAAGTAGAGAAAGAGAAGGCAGGTGAGCGAACGGGCAAATGTGAAGACACGAGAGAGGCGAAAGGAAGTAAAGATAATGGAGAGAGGGGGAGGGGGGACAGGGAGAGGAGAATATAAGTCGAGATAAGAGAAAGAGAGGGAGGTAGAGCGAACACTAGAAAGTAAAGAGACGAGAGAGGCAAAAGTAAGAAGAGATAAGAGAGAGTGGGAGGAGGAGCGAGAGGCGCAAGTAGAGATAAGAGAAAGAGGAGGAGGGAGAGAGAACAGTAGGGAGTGAAGACACGAGAGATGTGAAAGTAAGAAGATATAAGAGAGAGAGAGGAACGAGGTGAGAGAGGCGAATGTAAGTAGAGATGAGAGATAAGAGAAAGAGAGGGAGGGGGATCGAACAGAAGAAAGTGAAAGAATGACGAAAGAGAGTGAAGAGGGGCAAACAGAAGAAATGGTTAAGCACGAGAGAGGCGAAAGTAAGAAGAGATAAGAGGGAGAGGGAAGAGGAACGAGAGGCAAATGTAAGCAGAGATAAGAGATAAGACAAAAGAGAGGGAGGGGCATCGAACAGAAGAAAGTGAAGAGACGAGAGAGAGAATGATGAAAGAGAGTGAAGGGGAGCGAACAGAAGAAATGGAAGGCACGAGAGAGGCGAAAGTAAGTAGAGATAAGAGGGAGAGGGAAGAGGAACGAGAGGCAAATGTAAGCAGAGATAAGACAAAAGAGAGGGAGGGGAATCGAACAGAAGAAAGTGAAGAGACGAGAGAGAGAATGACGAAAGAGAGTGAAGGGGAGCGAACAGAAGAAATGGAAGACACGAGAGAGGCGAAAGTAAGTAGAGATAAGAGGGAGAGGGAAGAGGAACGAGAGGCAAATGTAAGCAGAGATAAGAGATAAGACAAAAGAGAGGGAGGGGCATCGAACAGAAGAAAGTGAAGAGACGAGAGAGAGAATGATGAAAGAGAGTGAAGGGGAGCGAACAGAAGAAATGGAAGGCACGAGAGAGGCGAAAGTAAGTAGAGATAAGAGGGAGAGGGAAGAGGAACGAGAGGCAAATGTAAGCAGAGATAAGAGATAAGACAAAAGAGAGGGAGGGGAATCGAACAGAAGAAAGTGAAGAGACGAGAGAGAGAATGATGAAAGAGAGTGAAGGGGAGCGAACAGAAGAAATGGAAGGCACGAGAGAGGCGAAAGTAAGTAGAGATAAGAGGGAGAGGGAAGAGGAACGAGAGGCAAATGTAAGCAGAGATAAGACAAAAGAGAGGGAGGGGAATCGAACAGAAGAAAGTGAAGAGACGAGAGAGAGAGAATGACGAAAGAGAGTGAAGGGGAGCGAACAGAAGAAATGGAAGACATGAGAGAGGCGAAAATGAGAAGAGATAAGAGAGAGAGAGGGAGGTGGAGGAAGAGGCGAATAAAAGTAGAGATAAGAGAAAGAGAGTGAAGGGGAGCGAACAGAAGAAATGGTTAAGCACGAGAGAGGCGAAAGTAAGAAGAGATAAGAGGGAGAGGGAAGAGGAACGAGAGGCAAATGTAAGCAGAGATAAGACAAAAGAGAGGGAGGGGCATCGAACAGAAGAAAGTGAAGAGACGAGAGAGAGAATGATGAAAGAGAGTGAAGGGGAGCGAACAGAAGAAATGGAAGACATGAGAGAGGCGAAAATGAGAAGAGATAAGAGAGAGAGAGGGAGGTGGAGGAAGAGGCGAATAAAAGTAGAGATAAGAGAAAGAGAGTGAAGGGGAGCGAACAGAAGAAATGGTTAAGCACGAGAGAGGCGAAAGTAAGTAGAGATAAGAGGGAGAGGGAAGAGGAACGAGAGGCAAATGTAAGCAGAGATAAGACAAAAGAGAGGGAGGGGAATCGAACAGAAGAAAGTGAAGAGACGAGAGAGAGAGAATGATGAAAGAGAGTGAAGGGGAGCGAACAGAAGAAATGGAAGACACGAGAGAGGCGAAAGTAAGTAGAGAGTAAAAATGATTGTAATTCTCTAATGGACCTTTGTATTTGGGAATGGGGTTTAAAGAAACGCTGGAAACTAACAATCAATCCTCCATTTCTTGTGTATTTCACACTTGCTATGTGTGAGAGAAAAAAAAAAGCCTTTAGACAAGGAAAACCCAAGAGAAAAGAAATAATTCAGCCCCTGCTTTGTTCCTGGTGTAGCTCTCTAATTTTATCTTCTTACCTTTTGATGTCACTTAGCCTGACCGGTGACCGCATCAAGCCGGCTGGGCCCTCTCTTCCCATTTAGCGATTTTTGCAAACAGTCAATCATATGACCTCAATCACGTGAATGCATCGGAAGTAATGGCTTATTTTTCACCTCACTATTGTCGCAAAGCCGCCGCTCGATTTTTACACGACTCGCCTCGAAATCTGCAAATGTTTTCTTCTCGGACCCCATTTTTCTTCGGCCTTCGCATTTCTCACTTTTCTGTAGACGCGTCTCACTCTCCACCCATATTTGCGTTCTGTACGTACCGACAGAACATTCCCGGGCTTTTCTTTCTTTCTTTCTTTCTTTCTTTCTTTCTTTCTTTCTTTCTTCCAGTGTACGTAATGGCCAACTGAGTGTGTGTGTCACTTACATTATACGTGTACGTAATGGCCAAGTGAGTGTGTCACTTGCCTACCGACAACATCTCGGACCAACGAGGCACGGATCCTTACGCGATATGGATCATATTTCTGGCGCCT
>OZ038507.1:36294196-36336696 GCA_964036315.1 Acanthosepion esculentum | reverse complement strand
ATTTAGAACCAGAAAAATATTTTTTCGATTGTGAGAATTTTATGGAAATATTAATGATTTTTACTGATACAAGTTCTACAAATTAATCCATACACGCTTAGGCGATCATGTATCTTTCGATACATGACTGACGAGGCAGATTCTTCCTGCAGTAGGTTGCCATTTCTTTCTACGGTAGACCCGTGGCCATAGTTGCTGGTAGGGAGAAGAGGTTGATACATAATTTTCTAGCCTAGTTCCAATTTCGAACAGTTATCTATTGTAGCACCTACGGTGGAGTAATGGACAGCGGCTCAGATTGAGGAATCGGAGAGTCGAGTTCGAATTCCAGTCAAACCTATGACATTCACTTACGTGCTAATATGGTTTGAATTCACTAAGGTATGAATCCTTTTCTTCTCCCCCCCCCAGCTATGGGTAAATAGACCGGATTTTATAGCTTTGGATGGCAACTCATCTACCACAGAAAGAAATGGCAACCTACTGCGGGAAAAAACCTGCCTTGTCAGTCATGTATCAAAAGATACATGATCGTCTAAGCGTGTATCACGCATGGCACATAACTGAGTGACTGACCTGCACATCGAAAATTATAATATTCTTAAGCGGTCACCTATATAGGAACTGACCAGGCTCGATGTTGCTTAACTTCTATGATCGTACTTATTAATCAATAATTCATCTTTAATAGCCAATTTGTATGGTGTGTCCTTACCTGGCACAACGAATATAAGTTTTTTTTTGTTTACAATGATCGTTATTTGATGAATATTTGTAAATTGAGGACTTTTTGTCCAAAACCAGATGTTGCCTATTTATGAAAATGACGAGGCGTCTCACTAGTATAATTAAGTTTGCAATTAGCGCATTCAATTTATATACGACACGTGCTATATAATCAATCGGCATTTTATTTTTATTTGAAAACAAAACCCAATTTTTTCAGAATCGTATGGTTCAGGAAGTCTTTTATCTTCGAATTAAAATACAAAGACATGAACTTCTCGATCTTTCGGAAACTTAATATATATTTACCGAGTATAACAGCAAAATTTGCCTACATCGTGTAACAGCATGGGATAATAGTCCATCCCAGAAATTTTTTAATATCTAAAAAAAAAAAACTACTAAACTAACTGAGTTTATTTTTTCCAGGTTTTCAGATACGACGTTTAGCCATCTTGACACCATTTGTCGTAAGCATCGCTGAAAAATCTCTTCCACTTATTCAGCTCGAAAGAGAGCAGATTAAAATTGTTTTTGTCGGACCCACTATGTTTTACAAACTGAGCAATGGTGAGAAAAATATTATTCATGCTTTCAGTAATGGTGCCAACATTCATACTCTGGCTTCCGTCTTCAAAGTCTATTCAAGAACCATCAAGAGAACAATGAATAAGTCTAATAAAGACGGAACAGTATAGAGGTAAACTAGATCAGGAGGTCACAACGACAAGAGGGATCAACATTAGAGCTAAATATATTCTTATTGTTCAAAGTAGATTCCAGTAGTGTTATAAAAACCTCGGACAATTCCAGTAAGATATCTTTAATCATTTCTAAGATACACCGGTTCAGAGCTTGATCTAACAATTGGACAATTTTGCTGTGCACGATTTGGACAATTTTGCTGTTACACCCAGTATATATATACAGTGTAACCCGGATATAAGAGACCCGGATATAAGAGAAACTCGGATATAAGAGAAATTTTATCTGGTCCCAAATTAGAGCCTGTGTTAATAAAACAAAATCGACCAAACCCGTATATAAGAGAAACCCGGATATAAGATACTTCTTCTCCGGTCCCGACAACTCTCTTATATCCGGGTTACACCGTATATATATATATATATATATATATATATATATATATATCGTTATCCACAGACAGACTGTTTCGCTGTATCACAGCTCATCAGTGTGGCTAGACATACGACTGCTTCAAGACAGGAGCTAAACCCGACTGATTTGGCATCAGTCGGAGATTTTACCCCTGAGCTATCACTGCCTGGTAGAGAGGAAGGCGAATTTTGACGTACGTATACTTCGAATAAACACGTCAATGACCGAGAGGGCTCAATTCATGAAAGAGATTTGCAGTATTAGCAGTAGTAATCATTGTTTACAAAATGCGCTTTCTTTCCAGAGTGCTCGACCGGAATTAAATTTTCTGGGGGCGTATATATCGACAGATAGACTGTTTCGCTGTATCATAGCTTATCAGTGTGGCTAGACATCCGATTGCCTCAAGCCGGGATCGAAACCCGACTGATTTGGCATCGGTCGGAGATTATACCACTATATAAATGTTAAAAATATAGTTTTAAGTCGTGCTATATTTATGGCATAAAGTGCTCAATATCAGAGATAGAGCGTATGTAAATATAAAAGGACTGACGATTACGTTTAAGGATGAAACAGATTGTTGCCTCTGGGATTTGACTGGAATGCCCACTTTATATATATATATATATATATATATATATATATATATATATATATATATATATATATATATCAATTATGTGGTGTAGGTTCAATTTATATTACATACGAAAAGCAATGAAACAAGTGAAAGCTAGTAGTAAAAAAAGTTAAAAAAAGACCTTATAAAACCGGAATTTATAAACAAGGATCATACCATTCATTAACGGATTCGAGGTTAATGTATTTTATTCTTTAAAATTGTTTGCGAGAGTGATTCTTGCCATATCATTAACTTCATTATCTGCTTTTCGTATGAATGATTCGCGTAATATATATATATATATATATATATCGTTATTTATTCAATTATCATATTTTGCACCGCTGTGGTCATAACTATTATTCTCACTCAATGTCTTGATTTGGTAGTCATCTGTAGTGTGTGTGTGTTGGGGGGTGGGGTCAGCCTGAGCGTTCTGCAGTCGAAGATTCGTCTCAAGCTGTGCTGGTAAAACTCTGCCTCCAGATCCTCAGACGAGGCTATGTCGAAGAGCAGAGTCTCCTTTCGGGAAACAGCCACCCGACACCGTTTTGTACGGGGTCTACGGAGAATCTTTGGCCGAGCCTACGGGCTCGTATGTCCCACATTCAATTCGGCCTTGTGCCACATCTGATGGTGTGAGGCGGTTGGTAGATATCCTGCCTGTGCGTTCTACATCAATAATGCTACAAACATCATCTCTAAAGTTAGCGAGCCATTTCCGTAGAGTCATGTCACCTAAAGCACCTTCATCGTACACAGCATGTACCTTTTTTTATTGCTTGCGATGCATTTTTGCCTTTATGGTAAAAAAAAGCATCAAGTGACTAAAATGCACCTTATAATCTTCCATTTTCATGGTGATGCAAAATTGACACGAATTAAGTAATTTTAGACTTTCTTTCTCAAAAGATAGTTTGAAGTGTGCTCTAATCGCAAATGTAAGCATATTATATCTGTGTTTTCACATTGTTGGGACACGAATGTCTAAAAATCGACATGAACTTTCCGGACAACCCAATATATATATATATATATATATATATATATATATATATATATATATATATATATATATATATATATAGTTCGTTTGAGCACTTTCCGTGAAAGTAGCGATAGAGCAGCAGGGAGGGGCTTGCGACGTTTCGTCCGTGAGAAAGTGGTTGTATGGGTGGAAAATAATTTGTTACTCACAAGGACGGCGTAGACGCTTTCGGACGATATCCAGACAGGAAAGTGAGGACTAGGCAGTTCCTGCTCAAATATGATAGCGGTACCCTATTTTCTTCGATGTCTCCTTGGCGCGAAGCCCTGAAACGCATGATGTGCCCACCACCACTACTGGTAATAACTAGAACAGTCGTGTAGAACACCACGCAAAACTTAGTACTACAGGTGATCCCATTGTCTCACCGTGATTTGATTGCTTATCTCATACATCGACTCAAGCAAGCAAAGACTGGCCCAGGAGGATTTCACTGAGAGATGCGTAAAAGGGACGGGTTTGGGCCCTTATCAAATAAACTTTCTCAGAACTACTACTCTCTGTTTAACAATTTTCCTCGTAAATTCTTGCCTGAGCACTACTTTTATAGACTAAAAGAATCTATTAGAATTGAACATCTGGTTACATCTAGCTCGTTTAATAGTAAAATGGCGAGACCTGGCGGTACCAAGGAGGAAAGCTCACCAGAACAATTGCCATGAGAATATTTGTAGAAAAGACAGAGATAAGCCACGTCAGAGCGGTGAGGAAGTGTCTGAAGTTGAGATGCCAGGTTAGGATCGATAACAATACAAACCCTTCTTTGGATTTTGTCAAGAATCTCGAGATATATGGTACGAGCAGCCAGACCAGATATGCCAGCAATATTCAGTGCATGGATGAATGCTAGATTTATAAATGTGCAGGATGGACTCTGACGAGAAAGACTGTCTAGCACAACAAAGTGAACCAACTTTCCTTGACATGAAGTGCAGCGACTATATTGAATCAAATGCTCGGTCGCATTTGATTCAATCTAGTCACTGCATTTCATGTCAATGGAAAACATTTTAAGGGAGTAATCTATATATAAATTTCTGAAATTTCCATTAGTCCGTCTGTCCGTCACACCCTTTCAAATATCCATACATTGACCGAGCGAAACCAAATTTTAGGGAGAAGTGCAAACAGGTAAAGGGGTACAAAGTACAGTTGGTTTTACTAGGGTGCAGCTTAATACAATGAATTTTCATGAAATATTTTTGAATAATTAAAATTTTAATTATTTAATATACAAAATACTATTTTAAAAACAATTTACTTATTAAAATAACATATTTATTAAATAAATATTTATTAAATAAAAATGCAATATTGTTTTTTGAATATCTTTTCTTTAAGTATTTATATATACAACAATCGAATTTCCAGTTCGCCCTGCGTTTGCGAGAACTATAAACAAATCTCAAGGTCAAACGCTTCAAAAAATTGAAATTTACGTCCAGAACGAAATATTTACGCATGGCCAATTGTATGTTGTATGTTGTATGCTCAAGAGTAAGAAATCCGAAGAATTTATTCTTATTACTGGCAATTAAAAAGGAAAAAGGAACAAAAGAAAATTTCTTAAAAAAAATATGGTTTACCATGTAGTCCTATAAAATGAGATTAAATTAAAAAGATTTTAAACAACCTAGTAGGATTTTTGTCAAAGCAGTTTTCCATACAAATTAGCTTATTCAAATTTCATAGATTGGTTTGCAAAATTGAACGTAACTTAGAGTGTGAAAATCTCGACAAAAATGTTAGCAATAACTTAAATAATATTAAATAGTGTGAAGATTTCGACACCCGTCAGCGTTTTGCAAAAATTCTAGTATAGAAAAAGAGAATGTATAAGCTATTTTTTATTGCTTGTAAGATGTTGGAAGCGATACAAAAATATATTAATTGTATTTGTTCATATGACTTCAAATATTTCTCTCCCCGCAATTTTTTCATATTTTTTAATTTTTTTTTTTTTTTTTTTTTTACAAAATATCGTCTGCTTGTTTACATGAAGCGTCTTGCCGCCATCTTCATATTTACGTTAAATATTACTTTTTTCCAAATCTCTCATGTTACACGGTTTAATTATGAGGGAAATCCTTGCTTTTTTTTTTTTTTGAAGATCATGAAGCATGGCGCATTGATTCTTTGAGAAGCTTCTTTTCCCATTCGGCCTGAAAGCCATAAAGTACCGGGAAGAAAGAATCTTTACCGGAAAAAGCTGATTCAAAATCATTTTGCTTTGCAGAATGCGTATTGAGGCTGGCGGTGCGCTGCTCTGGACCAGAAAATAAACAGTCCTTTGATGGCTGCAAATGGACTTGTAATATTGCGAGAGCCAGAAATATGTCTGTAGGCGTAGATACAGACAGATGCAAGGTAAAACTTAAAAAAAAAAGTATATTTCTGCGTATAAGTCGATCCTTTAGATAAGACGAGGTAAAATAAAATATAGGAAATTTTCATTAATTTATCCTATACCTATAGTATAAGATGAGTGCTTATTGATTATATAAAGATGATGTTATTGAAAATGTCATTACTGTATCCTTAGAAATTCAAAATAAACGAAAAAACAAAACCTATTCTATATCACGTTTTCCTACATATGTCACTTGAAGGGAAACCATTGTTTTGTTTACGTTTCCTCGCGTGATTGTTCTTCTCCCTCTTCTTGTCCTATATCTAAACAATTATAAACAGCCTGGTGTACTAATGGCCATTTACTTATACTTCAGTGACAATCACAAAATACCACTAATAACAGTACAATAATATACGATAATAGTACATTCTACTGCTATGAACACAATCATAACTCGATGTTTACATTTTCTCAGTTGAACTTGCATTGATACAAACTGATTTCATTGATATAGAATTATTCTTCAAATAGGCAATTTTTCATGAAGTTATGTCCGTAATGTATAAGGTAGAAATGGTTTTATCACTTTTATTATCAGTTGATTTTATAATGTGAATCTTTTCATGTACGTTATTGGTTGTCGCACCAAGGCCGAGGTTAGCATACTGACAAACATCACTCAGAATTTAAGATTTCATTTTTAGAATCATAGTTTCCTCCCCGCTATGGATAAATAGCAGGACAGACCGGGTTCTGTAGTCTTGGATGGCAACTGGTCTACCGCAGAAAGTAATGGCAACCTACTGCGGGGTAAAAATCTGCCTCATCAGTCATGTATTGAAAGATACATGATCGCCTAAGCGTGTATCCCGCATGGCACATAACTGACTGAAATTCATTTACGCGCCAATACCCTTGGGAAAATTATGTATCCTCTTCTTCTTCCCCCAGCTATGGGTAAATAGAAAGACAGACCGGGTTCTATAGCCTTGGATGGTAACTGATCTACCGCAGAAAGTAATGGCAACCTACTGCGGGAAAAAATCTGGCTCATCAGTCATGTATTGAAAGATACATGATTGCCTAAGCGTGTATCACGCATGGCACATAACTGACTGAGTATAAGATGACTCCCAATTTTTAAGGGTGATTTTTGAAATTTAAAGGTCGTCTTATACGCGGAAATAGACGGTATGTTGATTTTTATGATAAATACCAAGCAAAAACTTCCACTGAAAAAAATTCACAAATAAAATAAAAACCGTGACTATAATGAAGTCGTTCTGTCCGTTAATTATAACGTATGCAGACTAATGGATACCTCGACACGTGAATCATTCATTATTTAATATTCCATTTTCGGCAAACATGGACCTTCTTGCCCGCAAAGAAATCCTTAAAAAACGGTGTTTCAAAAGGACAGTTTTTCCATTGACACCGCCAATATTTTAACTATATTCACTCTCTCGGCAATGTTTATTTACAAGGCTATAAAACATTATTTATTATTTTATGAAGAATTAAATGTGTAAACAAATCTCTTTATTCAAAACTGAAAAAAATAAATTAATTAGAAATTTTTAAAACTATATAACTCATGAATAAGCAATAAGTTCTAAAACATCGGCTATTTACCAATTTTATTTCCCCTTTATTCCCTCAGGAATGATTGTTGTTTTAAAAAACTATGATTAGGATTTTAATAAAACCGAAACATATGAAATTGAATTTATATATTTTCATTGTTCTTTGAGAATTTACAACAAAAATATTAAACGCTATTTATTTATAAGATTGTTTATTTACAAAAATAATTTTATATTTACAATATTCTTAAAATACGAACACACTAATGATTTAGTGGCTAGCTAATCCAATACAATGTTTAACATTTATCAATTTATAAAAAAAAATATGAAAAAAATTTTTTTGCTGATAAATCTATAAAAAACGTATATTAATAAGAAAATTTGGTAAACATGGAACGTAGTGACCGCACCCCCCCCCCTAACAAAAAACAAAGTTTCAAAAGAATATTTTTTAGTAGCATGGTAAATAATAATTCTTTATAGAAGGTTAATAATTTTTTCATAATTTTGTAAATAAAAATTGCCGGGGGAGTGAAAGTAGTTAAAATAATAGCGGTGTCAATGGAAAAACCGTCCTTATGAAACACCTTTATTTTGTGTGCAGGAAAGTTCATATTTTCTTCTTCTTCTTCTTCTTCTTCTTCTTCTTCTTCTTCTTCTTCTTCTTCTTCTTCTTCTTCTTCTCTGTGCCGTGTCCCTTCCGGACGTTGGCGATCACGGCTCTGCACAATTTCTAATCTTTAGCTCTTCGCAAATATCTTTTCGTCCTCCTAATTCCTGTTCTGACAACTGTTTACATAAGCTCCTTAGGTAGGTTATGCGTTGCCTTCCTCTCTCCTTCTTGCCTCCAATATGCCCTGTCAGTGTCAAATTTTCCAAGCCCTCTTTCCTCATTATGCACCTTAGAAATTTCAACCGTCGCTCTCTGGTGCTTCTTGTAAGTGCCCTTTTTGTTTCCATTTTCTCTATTACTTCCTCATTGCACACATGTTCAATCCATGGTATTCTCAGCATCCTTCTCAGGTCTTTTGTTTATCTGACAGCGTTCACTGACATATAAGAGTACCGATATTATGTAACAGTCCAGTACTTGTTTCTTTGTTTCTAACGAAAGTTTTCTGTTCCTTAATACTTTGCTTGGCTTTTGGAATACATCATTCCCTATCCCAATGAGACTTCGGATTTCGGTGTCGCACTTCCCATCCTCTATTAAAAAAAAAACTTCGCGGGATATTTAACTTTTTACAGTTGTCTAATTTTGGTAACCGCAATTTATAATCCTGATGTTAGGCTATTTCTTATGCTAACAAAAGCTAGAGAACCCAATCTAATTATCGTAACGCATAGTCAAAAGAAAATTTATGTATGTATGTATGTATATATGTATCTATCTATCTTCGTAAGATATGTCGGAGTTATCTCCTCCTCGTTCCCTTAATCCTTCAACAGGAGTTTCTCTCCCACGAGTATAAATACTGGCTGACCCTTCTCTCTTTCTCTTTTTCCGACTTACGCACACGTGCGGCCATCTTTCTCGACTCAGGCCTCGGACCTCAACCTCGCGCGTGAGGCGAGGTAAAAAACTTTCTCTTTTTTACTTATTCCAATATGTGACCTCTCACACAAACAGCGTTTCCCATATTCTGGGAACACGCTAAAAACAAAATACGCGTTCGTACGGACACTCAACACACACACACATAACTTTCCATACAAACACTCTGTAACTTTCATGTCTTCATGTCATTGTAATTTGTTATTAATATATATTTGTTTGCATACATGTATATCGGTCTTGTTTGTTTTCTTTTGCCTTCTTTGGACTCCATTAACGTCCAACATTCCTATGTAGCTGGACCGGCCAGCAGGAAATCTTAGCCCAGAGATATCATCCTCATTTTCACACCCCGGTCCACTAGAGATATATGACAGGAAATATTACCTAAACTAGTTGCCACCCCAACGGCAAGAAAACTAAGTCTATCTATCTTAACCCATAGCTCGAAGAAGATCTATCTATCTATCTATCTATCTATCTATCTATCTATCTATCTATCTATCTATCCCAGTTAATTTCTTTACATATATCCCAGTCTGTTCATATCTATTTCATTATGTTCATTATCTATCTATCTATCTATCTATCGCAGTCTGTTCATATCTATCTATCTATCGCAGTCTGTTCATATCTATCTATCTATCTATCTATCTATCTATCTACTATCTATCTATCTATCTATCTATCTATCTATCTATCTATCTATCTCAGTTAATTTCTTTACATATATCTCAGTCTGTTCATATCTATTTCATTATGTTCATTATCTATCTATCTATCTATCTATCTATCTATCTATCTATCTATCTATCTATCTATCACAATTTATTCACTATCTATCTATCTATTGCTGGAAGAAGGATGATTCATCCCTTTTCAAAGGACATCACTTCTAAGTGAATGAAATAAAATCGACCGGAATTTGAACTCGGGTCTCTGACTACATTTTCCGCGCTGATAACCATTACTACATCCACGCATTAAAGGCAATACAACCAGGAAAATAAAATCCTTGCGTGTCTTCTGAGTTTTGCCAAAAGAGAAATATGGCCCCCCAAAAAAAATAAAAAAAATAAAAAGAAGCCACCATGGAATCCGATTCGTCATTCCAGCAAACAAAATATTGTGTATCAATATGGCGGTTAACTCGACGTGATGAATTTCTGCCACACCTTTCTTCCTGTAAGAAGCTTTAATCAAAATGCAAAGAAGCGACTGTTAATCACGTCCTTTAATAACGTCTGAGCCGGCGGTGAAATCATCTTGGATGCGGCGACGACGACGACGACGATGACTACGTTGTGGGTGTCTAAAGCGAGTGACGGACTGTTCTCGCTGATTCATCTCTTCACACCTTCATGTTAAGTTTATAGAAAAATGAATCACTCTCATCTTCCTCAGATTAGACCGTTTCAATGGGAAACTTACAGATTTCTTGATCGTTGCTGTGACTGTAGCTAATTGCCACAGATGTGTTAATCGTCCAGAAATGATATCAAGTTGATGATTGAAAAATGACTCGATAAACACAATTCTGTGATTAGAAATGTCATATCTATCTATCTATCTATCTATCTATCTATCTATCTATCTATCTATCTATCTATCTATCTATCTTAGCGTTTTCTATCTGTTTAGCTAGCTAGCTTGCTCGGAGTTTTTCTATCTATCTATAACAGTGTTTCACTTGCTCTCTCTCCATCTATCTATCTTAGTGATTTTTGTCTATCTATCTATCTATCTATCTATCTATCTATCTATCTATCTATCTATCTATCTATCTATCTATTTTGCTCAGTGTTTTTATATCAATCTGTCTGTCTGTCTGTCTGTCTGTCTGTCTGTCTCTCTCTCTCTCTCTCTCTCTCTATATATATATATATATATATATATATATATATATCTTAGTGTTTTCTATCTGTTTACCTAGCTAGCTTGCTCGGTGTTTTTCTATCTATCTTGAACAGTGTTGCATTCGCTCTCTCTCCATCTATCTATCTTAGTGATTTTTGTCTATCTATCTATCTATCTATCTATCTATCTATCTATCTATCTATCTATCTATCTATCTTGCTCAGTGTTTTTATATCTATCTATCTATCTATCTATCTATCTATCTTGCTCAGTGTTTTTATATCTATCTATCTATCTATCTATCTTGCTCAGTGTTTTTATATCTATCTATCTATCTATCTATCTATCTATCTATCTATCTATCTTGCTCAGTGTTTTTATATCTATCTATCTATCTATCTATCTATCTATCTATCTTGCTCAGTGTTTTTATATCTATCTATCTATCTATCTATCTATCTATCTATCTATCTTGCTCAGTGTTTTTATATCTATCTATCTATCTATCTATCTATCTATCTATCTATGTCAATCTGTTTCTTTCGTTCTTTCTCTCTCTCTTTCTCTTTCTAACTATACATCTCTATCTTTCTGTCTGTCTGCCTCAATCTATTTCTTTCTTTATCTATCTATCTCAGACTATATCAAAACATTAACAGAAACAGATTTAATCTTAAGACTTATTACGAGGAGGATTACCTGATACTCTCATTGTATTATAGAATTTAAGTTTATTAGCCATAATGTATTCATAACAACACTTTAGCGAATACATTTGCTGAAATAATCAATTTAAATTTGGATTTGATACTCGGCCTGAATATCCTTCATTAATATTATTTCTTGATTCGTGTCTCAAATTTCGCTGTCTTTATGACAAATCGCTAAGCAGAAACTTGAAGGGATTTTTTTCACGTGCTGCTGCTGCTGTTGTCGCTTGTTTCGTGTGGGCGATTACAATGGCTACCGATTGACAATTGACATCTGTGCTTTTGTTAGTCATATTTAATCCAATAATTCGCATTGGCGACTCACCTGAGGAATTCCCGAGAAATTCGATTTCATGATGTCTCTTTTCTTATTCATGCCGATTACTAATCAAATATTAAAGCTGGACTCGACACCTTGACTCAACCGCTCTTTTCCGGCGGAACGTTGGCGAAGGCACTAGAAACAGTTGGCCAGGATTGAACCTGTGGTCAAGATATCTGAGGAGGGATCTTTTTTTTTTTTTTTGAAGACGTATTCTTTCAGGATGTACCTCCCATACTTTTTTTTTTTTAAATCTGGGCTGCATTTTCGGAATTAAAATTTGCGCGTGCCTCACCAAATTTTATGTGATAAAAAGTACCAAAAAAAAAAAAAAAATAATTAAAAAAATCACAGAGAGAGGATTAAACGGGTTCGAAGCCAGAACATTATTATTGATAACTCTCTCCTCCAATTTGCAAACCCCAGTTACTATGTTCTTAATATTTGACATAATGCAAAAATACCACAATGATAAAATCGGTCAATAATTATTTATAACTATTTATACTGGGACTCAACCATGCAATTAATATTCATAACTGTTTAAATCTTTGTCTTTCAATCATTCCGCCTTATCTGCCGCCGCAGTTATGGGGCGCGTCGCACAGTTTGGGAACCATTGTAGTAGGCTCTACACGCTGATATATTTGTTGCGGGTGGTATGTTGGACCGCAAATAGATATAGAAGGACGGAAGACAACAAAAACACGGAGACTTCAGTAAAAAATATATTGCCATGTTTATTTTTGTTTGACATTGACAAAAAAAAAAAATATATCTTTGCGTGTTAATTTAGGAGAGAGTAGAGCGTTGTCCTGTGAAGGTCAGTTTTGGTAGTCCTTGCAAAGTGTTGTCCTGAAAAGGATAGTTTTATAGTCGTTGAAAAATGTTGCCCTGAAAAGCAAACTTTTGTAGGCATAGAGAAGTTTTATTCAAAAAAAAGGACAATTTTTTTAACTGTTGAGATTTGTTGTCCTGAAAAGGACATTTTTGTAGCCGTTGACAAGTGTTTTCCTGAAAATGACAGTTTTATAGCCGTCGACAAGTGAAAAGGACATTTTTGTAGTCGTTGACAAGTGTTATCCTGAAAAGGACAGTTTTATAGCCGTCGACAAGTGATGCCCTGAAAAGATAAGTTTTGCAGTCGTTTAAAAATGTTGCCCTGAAAAGGACAGTTTTGCAGCCGTTGATAAGTGTTGTCCTGAAAAGGACAGTATTGTAGTTGCAAAAAAATGTTTCCTGAAAAGGACAGTTTATCGCATATCGTTGCTGCTGGCGAGGATGGCTGGCTTGAGTCGGAGGCCTGCTGCTGCCGCTGTTGATGGCTGAAGTTGATGATGGCGGGGATAGTATGCCGGCTGGCTGCTTAGTGTTGCTGCAACAGATTCTACACTTTGATTCTAGGGATTTTGGTTCGGATTGTTGTTTTTATCAATTTTGAGGCCTTTTCATATACTGAATCAGTGTTACAACAGCCGCTGGTCCTGGAAGGTGAAGTTTCTACTCCCGGTGCTTGTTTTTTTTTTAAATATAGGAGTGCCGACAGAGTCCGACATATTCTTTTTAATGTTTGTAAATTACGTAACTTGTTGGGAAATATAGTTGTGTAGTTTCCCATTGCCTTTACGGTTTTGAATTTGGAATTGCTCTCCAGTATTTGGTTCTACCCATGGCTTGACAGTGCAGTTTGATTTTCTGTATAACCCATAGATGATGGATGCGGAAAGAAGTGATGTGTTTATGCCCTTTTTGAGCGTATTATCGCAAAATGAACGTAAGATAATACGAACTTAGCTATCCGATTCCATTTCAAGAGCCAATAACCGTTACGACACTCGCACATTTTTAAGGCACATTATCCTGGCAAAATCGTTTTCGAAACCATCCGGCTAAGACGGTTCTGGATCATAAAAATGGGATTCAGACATTAAGTATCACAAGAATTTCCTTCCAATTTGATAATTTTACAAATGGAAAATATCGCGATTTTTAGAATATATACTGTAGAAAACCTTTTATGCCAACGCGTTTCGTTCCTCAAGGCAAGTGCAGGATTTTTATTTAGCAGCCTGTGTTTATACACAGAAGTAACGAGGAGAAAAAAAATAACGTCGTTCCTCGTTACAACGGTGATTAAACGCAGGTAAAATATTAAAAAATAATAATAATTTCCGCCTTTTGATGTCTCATATCTTATTCAAACCGATTAGTAATCAAATATTACAGCTGGACCTGACACCTTGACTCAACCGCTGTCTCCGGCGGAACGTTGGCGAAGGTACTGGGGACAATTGGCAAGGATTGAACCTATGGTCAAGATACCTAAGGAGGGATCTTCTTTTTTTTTTTTTTTTGAAGACGCATCCTTTCAGGATGCAGTTCCATTACTTGTTTTTTATTACTCTGGGCTGCATTTTCGGAATGAAAATTTGCGTGCGCTTCACCAAATATTATGTGATAAAAAGTACCTTTAAAAATTTAAAAAAAAAACAGAGAGAGGATTCAAGGGAGATAAACACGGATTCGAAGTCAGAATATTATCATTGATAACACTCTTCCCCAATTTGCAGACCCCCAGTTACTATATTATTAATACTTGATATAATAAAATTTCTAAACTCAATTTCTCAACGAACAAAACATAAAACTGTTTGCCCTTGTTTCTCTTTTTTTTTTTTAATATTACCTTTAAAGATGCATTTTTTATATTTGAATTTTTACATATATGCATACATACATAAATACACACACACACACACTCACAGATATATATATATATATATATATATATATATATATATATATATATATATATATATATATATATATAGATATATCAGAATTCAGATCAAGTACAAATATGGATCAGAATCCGACAGAATGTTAGGATACAAAACAAATAGGAAATGTATACATATATAAAGAGCAGTTGTATAAAGTGTGTGTGTGTGTGTGTGTGTGTGTGTGCGCGCGCGTGTGTGTGCGTGTGCGAGTGCGTGCGTGTGTGTGCGTGTGTGTGTGTGTCTGTGTGCGTGTGTGTATGTGTGTGCGTGTGCGTGCGTGCGTGTGTGTGTGTGTGTGTGTGTGTGTGTGTGTGTGTGTGTGTGTGTGTGTGTGTGTCCGGCTAAAACTGAAAACTACAATAATTACGACAAAATAAATATATCACCCAACCTAGCATTTTGTAAAAAAAAAAATATCATCGTATGATTTGTATTTTTGAGGATATTTTAAAAATAAAAGTGATAACTGCATCGCAATGCATTCGAAATTATCAGCAGAATTAAAAAGTAAAAACGAACGGGATAATTCTTATTCCGTTTACTTTTTAATTCTGTTGATAATTTCGAAACGCTATATGTAATTTTTAAATTTCTATTCTCTTGAATTGATTTCCATATCTCTAGTAAATAAAAGCGTAACTTTAAAAAATGAATATTAAAACAACAAAATATATTTAAAAGAAGAAATTTAATTTTATTAATATTTTTCGGCCATCATATGGAAAATAATTTTTTTTTTATTTAATCTTCAAAAAGTAAATCCATTGATTTTTGGTTTGTGACTAACATAAAAAAGTCAATGATTTTAAATTAAGTTTTATTTAAGAATAAAACTATAGCGGGCTTTATTTTTTCGAAAATTAATTTAAATAAAATATAGTTAAATTCATATTCAACACTACTAATGTTGACCGTAATTCATGCCAGTCTCTGCTAGTTTTTATTTAACTAAAGTTTTTTCCTTTACAAATACAAATATAACTTGAAATTTAAACATAATCGATTTTCAAAATTAAATTCTCAATGTATCTTACTTCTACTCTCTTTCAAAATAGTTAATAATTAAATTCATTTACGGAGAAATGTTTGCCTCTTTCACTTTTCTTTAAAAAGAAAATAATCACTAATGTAATCTTTATTTACTTAAATAATCTAAATTCCCCTCCAAAATAAATAGTAAATAAAGTAAGGTTCGCTATATTTTTTGCTTGAAAAAAATGATTAAATTAAATGTTTAAGTATATCTTGATTTAAGTTTATTTCCTTTTTTATTAATAATAATTTTTAAAAAGTTTAACGAACTTAGTTAAATCGATTTGATTTGTTTGAAAACAACATTAACAGAGTATTTATGTTAGTATTTAATTTCAAAATATAAAGTGTCTTTTTGAATAAAAATATGGAGATGCTCAACCCCCTATGTCCCCCCCCTCACGAGCGTGGTATTGGTAATGTGTTATTTTCCTAAATTTAGTTATTTTGTAACGAACCCAAAAAAGTATGATGTTTATTTTTTAAAGATTGAATAAAAAATTATTTTCCATAAAATGGCTGAAAAATATCAATAAATTTTCAATAATAAACTATTATTCAGAGATCTTCCGGGCAACGCTGGGTATTCCTGCTTTTAAAAAGTAAAACATGTTACATTGATAAACGTTTCCTGTTCGTTCTTTATCCTTTCCTATATATATATATATATATATATATATATATCGCGCCTCACCTGTGATAGCAATAATATAATTTACTACATATTCTGCACAATATGTCCTAATAGTGGATATATTGGCGAATCTGGAACTAATTTTAGATTTCGTTTCAACAATCACAAACAAGACATACGTCAAAACAATCCGTATTCCTCCATAGCTGAACACTTTAAACACTCATTAGACAACTGTAAATGTATATTAATAGACTCAGGCTTTAGTACAACATACACACGAAGAAAAAAAGAGAAATACTGGATTTTAAAATTAGATACATATAAACTAGGGTTAAACAAAGACTTGGGTATTTTAAATCTGTATAAATATTTCAATAGTTAAAAATTTCTTTAGATATAGTTAAAAAAAACTTTTTAAACAACATCTAAAATACTATCGTTAGATTTACGTTAAAAAATACAAACATAGTTGCATTCCACATCACGTGACGTCCGCGTCTAACGACGAACGCTGTAAAGTGTAAACAAACTGCCAAATACAGTAATACAGTAATTCAATTAATTTCTGAGGAAGGACCGAGGTGGTCTGAAATATTAAATATATATAAAAACATAGAAATAAATACTTTCGCAAAAAAAACACCCAATTTTTTTTCAGTTATTTTATCCATATATTATATATATATATATTTAAAGACATTTATATTATGTTTAACGTTCTTTTTATAAAAAGAACGTTAAACATAATATAAATGTCTTTAAATAAATTGTCGGACTATGTCCAATTCTAATATATATATATATATATATATATATATATATATATATATATATATATATAGAAAGAGAGAGAGAGAGAGAGAGAGAGAGAGAGAGAGAGAGAGAAAAGAGAGAGAATCTGCGGTGGGCAGAAATTTTTTTTAGGGCTTTAAAAAAATGGACATTTTGTACATATACATATATAGAAAAATTCAGAAAAATGTTTTATATTATTTTATATATATTTATACTTTTAAATTCTTTTCGTAAAGCCCTAATACACACACGCACACCCACACACACAGGGTCGGTGCAAGGGTCTCATGCACCCCCCCCCCATGCACACACACCGAATCTATGACATAGAGCCCAACTTTGCCACTTCTCAATTTTTATAATGTTGTAAAGATACAAAATACAAATTTTATTATAACCTAATTATTACAATAATGGATCATATGCAATATAGGAGGACACTTCAACTCGAAAAATTGAAAATAAATACCATGTATCTAAATGCAAATTAGAGACATGCCACAATAGATGATTCCGTCTTAAACAAAAGAAAAAACACTGCAATTTTTAAGATCAACTTGAGATTTTTCTTGGTAAAATTTGAATAATTTTTCACACATTCAACATTATGGATAAAATACAGTGGATTTCTATAGCGTGTTTTCGATACTTGGCATGAGAAAAAGAAATTCACAAAAATGTTCCATCCTTTAATAAACTAATAGTTGGGCATAGTTTAATTTGTAGCGTATATAAAAGTAGGTAAGAAAAAACAAATACTGACAAAATAGCGTGGATAACGAAGTACAGTTTGGGGCCTCCAAACAGGACAGGGTATTCGGTGGTAGTATACACCGGCCCTGCACACACACACACACACACACACACACACACATATATATATATATATATTAACTAACACTGAACCTTCACGTATCATCGTCAAATAAGCCAATTATCATTATTATTATAATAGCATCTATTTAAATGATGAATTATAGAAAGTAATCAATAAATAATAAAATATATGATAAAATAAATATCTAATTAAAAGAGATAAGATCATTATTGAGAGTGCAGAATTGTATATATATATATATATATATATATATATATATATATATATATATATATATATATATATATATATATATATATATATTGGAAAGAGTCAGTGAACAAACGGTTAACATACCATTGTGTAGGTGTAGATTAAATTCCGGCTAAACTCTTTCAAATGCACAGTCTCCGGTATTAAAGAAAAGGAAGGTGCGGAGAGTCATGATCATTTGCGTCCTGAAGGGATATAATACCTTTATGAGAAAGTTGTTTATCATAGTTGACTTATTCTTCTTCTAGGTCCCGCGTCCCGTTACGACGTGGGCGATCATGTCTCTCCACAACTTCCTATCTTCTGTAGCTTTGGGTAATTTTGCCATTTTACTGCCCCTCCCATTTCTTGTTCTGCCATCCATTTACATAAGCTCGTTAGGTAGGTTACTCGCTATTTTCTTTTGACCCTTTTGCCTTCAATATGTCCTGTGTGTGTCAAATTTTACACGCCTTCTTTCTTTCTTTCATTCTTCCTTTCTTTCTTTCTTTTTGTCTGTCTTTCTTTCTTTCTTTCTTTCTTTCTTATATGCCCTTCGAAATTTCAAATCTGTGTGTTTTTTTGTTTCTACTTTCTTTAAGATGTCCTCGTTGCTTGCATGCTTTGTTCAACCATCCTCAGCATCCTTCTGTAGAGCCACATCTCCGTTGCTTCAAGTTACCTTGAATTTACATCAGAGAAGAAAATGCCCATTATTCACAGGCCATATAAGAGGATTAACATTACATAGCAGTTCATCACTCTTTTCTTTGCTTCTAGAGAAATTTTCCCGCTTCTTAATACTTTGCTGAGATTTTGGAAGGCATTTTTATTTTACAATTGCAATTCTTGTCCTTCTATTAAAACACTTCCCATATATTTAAACTTCTATACTTCTTTAAAGAAGCGATGTGTTTTTTTTCTAGTATTAATCCGACAGATTTTATCACTTTAAAATTTAAATGTTATTTTTAGTAGTTTGAGTAAACGCTCCATTTATTTTTTGAACAGTATTTATTTATTTTCGTCTACAGGCCTGAAAATTCGAGAAGTCATGTTAATGACGAAGATGCGCCTGTCCCCGGCAGCATACGAGCCTGCGTCCCGCTAGCAGGAGATACTGGCGTTAGATCCGACGTACTTTTAAACCGACTCGGCCACGAAGGGCGTTGTCGATCAATAGGGTCGAAAAATAGACGAAAATAAATAAATACACTATTTAAAAGATAAACGCATCTTCTATTCAAATAGGGGTAAAGTAACATTTAAAGTGATAAAATACATAGATATATAGACAGACACAGAAAGAAAAAAATTAAGATAGATAGATAGAGAGTGAGAGAGAGAGGGAAAGAGAGAGAGAGAAGAGAGAGATAGAAACAGAAAGAAGGAAAGAAGGAAAGAAAGAAAGAAAGAAAGAAAGAAAGAAAGAAAGAAAGAAGGAAATTAAGATTTCTCGAATATCAGGACGGTAGACAAAAATAAATAAATATACTGTTTAAAAGATAAACGAATCGTCTACTTAAATGTGTGTATCCACTGAAATAATGTTTAAAGTGAAAAAATACATACGTACGTACGTACATATATATATATATATATATATATATATATATATATATATATATATATATATTGTGTGTATTTAGGCAGCATTTTTTCATTAATACATGTTTCATTAAATAATATAGACAAGTGTTGTCTATATATTTTATGTAAGTTCTTTTCATATCGTCTGATAAGCTTAATAACATTATCATTAAACGAAGAAAGAAAATCACAAAATTGATACATATTTTTAATCCAATCTAAGCTTTCGGCTGACATAAGCCATTATCAAAGATGACAATTACACAATATATTAAGCAATACACGAACAAGAAATTGATGATAGTCTTGTTTGTTTACATGGATGATATATGTATATATATATATACAGTGTAACCCGGATATAAGAGACTCTGATATAAGAGAAACCCGGATATAAGATATATTTTATCTGGTCCCAAATTACAGCCATACTTACCTAAACAAAATAGACCAAACCCTGATATAAGATAAACCCGGATATAAGAGACTTCTTCTCCGGTCCCGACAACTCTCTTATATCCGGGTTACACTGTATATATATATATATATATATATATATATATATATATATATATATATATATAGAGAGAGAGAGAGAGAGAGAGAGATAGATAGATAGATAGAGATAGATAGATAGATACAAGCAGACACAGAAAGAAAAAATTGCGATAGATAGATAGATAGATAGATAGATAGATAGATAGAGATAAATAGATAGGTAGAGAGAGATATAGACAGATAGAAACAGAATGTTAAAGAAAGAAAGAAAGAAAAAAAGAAAGAAAGAAAGAAAGAAATTGAAAAAAAAAGATTTTTCTATTATTCAGATCGGCAGACGAAAATAAATATACTGTTTAAGAATAAACGGAGCGTCTATTCAAATATGGGTATCCCCTAAAAATAACGCTTAAAGTGATAAAAGAAACTTTTATACTTGTGACCAACAAAAAGCTTAATGTGTTACATTCGGAGTATAATATCGTGGTTCTATGACTTTTCTTACAGCCTAAGTCTGTTTTATTGGAGCGTAGGTACCAGCGTCTCTGTTCGTTTGATACAGTTGCTTTCTCTGAGTCAATAATTGCGTAGAAGTTGGCGTTTTGGCCAAAGAGAGTGATATTCTGGACAGGAGACGAGCACATCAAACAGAAACGTTGAATAAATGATAAGGAAACAACTTAGCCAAAGTATTTGTCAATTATTCAGACTTTAATCTCATCTATCATGTCACAGTCATCAGCCCTGCATGTTGAAGTCGGCCGCATATCGATAACCAACCAAAAGCCATGACGCCGACGTCAGGCACCAATGACTTCGCGTCTCGTTTTATCGTCCCTCGCCGTTATCTTGACTAGCCTCTGCAGAATTTTAATTGCTGTATTGTTATCTTAATATTCTTTCGATGTACTGTCGCTTGGATTGATGACAAAATGCCCAGAAATACGCAAATGTCTCTTTTTACGATCGACGAATGATTTATTGAAATTTTTTCTTTGTCTTTCTTTTTAATCATTTCACCCCAGGCAAGGCGGGAATGACACTAGTACACAGGGGGTTACAGAGAATGAAAGTGAGAGAAAAGACTGCGTATAGGGTGGGGGGGGGGATTGAAGAAAAGATAGAAGTTGAACGGGATTCAAGAAAACAGAAGATGGCGATTGACATTGCATTTAAATGCTTGAAGATTGTAGCTATCAGGTTAGCAAGTAATCGGAAGGGAGTTCCGCAGGCGGGAAGTGCGGAAAAATCTGTTGGAATAGAAGTGGCTGTTACATTTAACTATTTCAACAGTAAACGGGTGGGACCTATATGCCAATCTAGTAACACGCTTAAATTATATAGTCGATGCACCAGGGAACAAAGCTCGTCAGAGCAGTTGCCATGAAAATGTTTGTAGAAAAGATGTATTTGTAGAAGCCACGTCAGGCCGGTGAGAAAGTGACTGAAGTCGAGATGCCAAGTGAGGATCGATTACATTGCAGATCCTTTTTTGGATTTAGTCAAAAACTTCGAGATGAATAGCAGGAGCACCAGACCAGATATGGCAGCATTATTCAATGTACGGGCGAATGATAGATTTGTAAATGTGCAAGATGGACTCTGACGGGAAAACCTTCTGGCACGACACAGTGACCCAATTTTCCTTGTAGTATATGCAGCTATTGATTCGATATAGTCGTTGCACTTCAAGCCAGTTGAAAACGTTAGGCCAAGTAGGCACAGTGTGTCTAGCATCAGCCATACTGATGGTGGGCAGATAAGTTTCTCTATGGTGGTTAAAAGAGAGCAGTTTCGTTTTGGAGGCATTAAAATTTAAAAAAAAGAAAATTATGCAACCACTGATTGGAGGCCCTTTTCGAGAGCAGCGGCCCGGTTGATGCGGAAAATGAAATTCCAAACCAGTTTGTGTTTGTCTTGTTAAAATTGGTCGGAACAGAAGAGTCTAACTAAAAACGGAAGTGAAAGCTACCAAACTGCCCGAAATTCAAAACCAATTTCAGTACAGAACTCAGTATCTATTCTAATGATACACCTACATACTCCCGTCTTAATAGTGTCTGATCGGTTCCATATAATCAAATTGGCAGCTGATCTCGAAAGTGAATTTCTATCTGTTTGCCTTTATAGTCTTATTTACGAAGACGTTTGTTGAGAAAATCTTAGAAAACTATCAATAAATGTTACCTTTACTATAGTTATCGCTCTTATTTTCTCATAATATGGTGTGTGGACGCCCTTATATACAAAAATCGACACGTTTATACACACATAAACTACATTCAAAATTATTTTTAAAATATTGGGGGTCATTGAATTGTAGTGAGTTGTTGTATTATTAATTAGTAAATATAGTCTTAATTCCCAAGTCCTCATGGCTCACTGAGCACAATCTCAGTAAGAGAAGTCTCTAGACTTATCATAAGCCGAAGACTCACAAAATTCACTATCTCAGACAAAGTTCCAGTGATTGTCCTTAAGACTATCAATACAGAATTATCCCCGATCTTAGAAAAGTTATTTAACTGCCTTCTGAAGCAGAAATCTTTCCCTAGCATGTGGAAGGAGGCAAGAATGTGCCCAGTCTTTACGAACGCGGGCGAGCAATCTCCCACCACGACTCAGTATAGACCCCTTAGTATCATCAGTAAGCTTTTTGGGGCTTTAATCAACAAGAATTTCGTCGAGCACCTAGATAGAAACAACCTTTTGTGCGACAAGCAGTATGGGTTTCGATCAGACCGATCCACTGCTGATGTCCTAATTACCATTATACACAGAATTAGTGAGGCCCTTGACAACACACACACCGCGAGGACCATAGCAAGGCCTTCGACAAGGTGTGGCACAAAGGTTTGCTAAACAAGCTCTCCAGCTATGGAATCACTGGAAGTGTTTTCTCAATTATAAAATCCTTCATAACAGGTAGATCCAAAAAGTAGTTATTATCAGCCAGTCCTCCGAGGTCTTGGCAGTCAGCGCAGGGGTCACTTTTCGGACCAACCCATTTCTGATTTACATAAAAGATCTGCTTAAGAATATACTCTGATCATTTGTAAACATATATGCAGATGATCTAACGATATGTGGACGCATCTCTAAAACACTTGACGATCAATAGCAGCTGACCATTCTTCCGATCTAACATTAATTTCCCAGTGGGCAAAAACTGGCTGGTTACATTCAATGCCTTGAAAACCAAACTGGTTACATTTCATCACCGGCGATCAGGCCTCGAACTACAGCCAGTCACGATGAACGGATGTCCCCACGAGGAGGCCCGTGCCTTGATAGAATATTCGGCCTCAATGTCACACATGATCTCAACTGGAATTCTCGTATATCGCTAAAGATGCAGGTGCCTAAGAATATGCTCCAATCATTTGTAAACGTCTATGCCGACGTCTACGGGCGCATCTTGACGGTCAGAGATTGGCAGCTGACTGCTTTTCTGATCTGACACTGACTTTCAAGTGGGGAAAAAATGGCTGGTTACGTTCAATGCTTCGAAAACCAAACTAGTTACATTACATCACCGCCAACCAGACCCCGATCTGCCGCCAGTCACGATGAACGGATGTCCGCTCGGGGAGGCTTCGTGCCTTGAGAGAAACTCACACCCGACCTCAAGTGGAACTCTTATAAACGATCCATCTCTAAGGTAAAATAGGTAAAATGATCGGCTTCCTGTACCGCTTCAGTAAGAACCTGACACCTCGTGCTATCCTCTACCTTTCTAAGAGCCAGATCAGGCCGAAAATGAGGGACTGTTGCCATATTCGGGTGGGAGCTGCCCACTCCTCTCTTTTCAGTCTTGATAGTTCAAAAGCGTCTTCGAGTCGTTGAGGGAGAAGAATTCTTTTCCACCCACCAACCTCTCCATCACAGGCGAGATGTGGCGAGTCTCTCAATTCTCTATCGCTACTACAACGGAAAGTGCTCGGACGAACTGTATTCCTTGTTTCCGCCAGGTCTGACATTATGGCTAGGATCCGCCATGCCACCTACATAGTAGCAAGCCACCGTCATTCCCTCTGTCTTCCGTCGGCGAGAAGTAAGTTCCACTCAAACAGCTACTTCTCGCTAACTACTGCCCTGTGAATCAGACCCCCAAGAGAATGTTTCCCCGACCACTACAATCTTAATTTCCGCAAGTCTAGAGTTAACTGCTATCTTCGCCTCCTATCCATATAAACTACCCCTTATCGTACTCTCTACCACGAGTAGCCTCCAGGCGAACGTTACTGTAAAAAAAAATTAATAACAATATCACTTGACCGATACAAATTAATACAACATTTTAAAAGATTCAAAAATTGATAAATTATTCTAATTAAAATTTAAGAAAAATGAAAACAGTTCTTGTAAAAATTCATCATTCATCGAAAAAAACAAAACAAACTTTTTCTTAAGACAACTGTGTCCATAATCTATTTTATACATAAAACCAATTAGAAGCTTTTCTAATTAAAATAGGGCTTAGTTTTATTGCATTTTTTATTTTGCAATTCAGAGCAGACTTTCTGGGAGTCCTGTTTGATTAAAATATTTTCATTATTTAAAATCTCCAAGGACTTGTATTTATAACTAATATAAACATTAATTGCTACAAAAAAAAAAAGAATTTTTCGAAATTTCATAAAATTAATTAAGTAGGGTGTACCGGCTGTAAAAAAAAAATTCTGAAAAGGTAGCATTTCAAAATTAATTTCGCTCATTTGTAAATAAGTCTTGAACGTTTCATTAAAATCCGACATTTTTTTTTTTTGCAAGACTTTCCAAATCAGTGTGTTATGCACGGCAAAAAGAATCCCAAATTTCCCAGACTCATTTATGGTACAAAGTTGATGCCGGGGAAACAAGATTATTAACCAACATTTCGAAAGTTCTAAAAAGCAATAAAAAATATAATTTTTACCTAAATATCCTTTGATCTTTGTTTTTTATTAAGTTTTGGGCACTTTTTTATAATGTATGCTCATTTTTAGCGAATCTATTTATAGGTACCTCCAAAGATTCGCTAAAAATTCTATCATTCGTCCGTGCATCTAATAGCTGGGCAAATGGTAGATTTGTAAATGTTCAAGATGGACTCTGACGGGAAAAAAACCTTCTGGCATGATAGTGACCCAACATTCCTTGCAGTAGATGCAACTATTGATTCGATGTAGTCGTTCCACTTCAAGTCAATTGAAGAAGAGAGGCCAAGAGGCCGCAATGTTTTGCTCTCCAGCAGGTGGAAGGCAAGAAAGTTTCTCTATGGTGATTAAACGAGAGCAGTTTCGTTTTGGAGGCATTAAAATTAATTGGTGTTCCAATAGCTTGGACCGATTTTAAATGTGAATTAAGTTTAAGCGTCTAATGATTTTTTGTCTTTTTCTTTCAGATTTAACAGCTTAAGTCTTTGGCAATTTCAACCATGGAAAGATTAACAATCAAACAACGTGTTAAAGTTATCGAACCATATTACGAAAATGGACGTTCAAACAGAAATGCAATGAAAAGTTCCCCGGTTGCTTCATCTCTCGAAACAGCGAATTCAATTGGACACCACGATCATGCGACTTGACGCCTTTAGAGTTCTTCCTTTTGTGGTCATCTCAAAAGTAAGGTCTATGCCAACAAGCCAACAATTCAACATTATTTACATTATTTGGACTATTATCCTCATCTTTGTTGCCATATTTATCACAACGTTTCGGTCGTTGTACGCTCCGGCCTTCTTCAACCACCTGAAAAAGGCCGGAGCATACAACAGCCGAAACGCTGAGATAATAAGGTATATTGGTGAGATCGAGGATCAACTATGCAGAGACGTCGTCAAAAATTTTAACCATCGAGTGGGGGGGGGGTGCCGCCGAAGACTTGGCCGACATTTGGGCGATATTATTTTTCACATATAATTGCCATGACTTAAATAACATGATCCAGTAAAAAATAAATTTTCACCAATAACACTGATTTATTTACTGCTGACTTTGATCCGTCTTAATGAAACACCCTTTATTACTGCCACAACTAGTCTGGTTCTTCTGTTATATATCTAGAGATCACTGCAGACAGGTATTATAGTTTAACCTTGAAATTACTAGTTGCAACCGTAAGTTCTATGCTAATAGTTTCTTCTCTCGCGCTTCTCGATTCAGAAACTCTCTTCCAAGTCTTGCTTTACTGTCAAGTACGATTTAAAAAAGAATTCAAATGCAATGTCAATCGTCATCTTCTGCGCACTGAATCCTAGCCTTTTATTGTCCTCCCTGTTTATTGCAGCCTCAGTAAGCCTTGATCCTCGTATTGGGTTGAGATGGTAATGTTAAGGGACCAAGAAAAGAAATAAGAAAACAACCGTTGAGATTTATTTGAGTTTTATTTACTATTTATTTTATTTTTTATCCTCAGCAACGGCAGGTATGTTCGTCTATCGTCCGGTTCACACTCCTCCCCGGTCTTTCGAACAAAAGCAGATATTTATCCGCTGTTCCCTGTTTAGGATTTAGTTTCCGGTTCCTTCTAAACTCTTATTATCCATAAATAAATAAAAAATGAAAAAAAAATGCATGTGTCTCCATGAAGTTAAATGTGGAACAATACTTTGATTATTCGTGCCTCGATTTTCCGGACTTCGATAATTCATGCCTCGATTTTCCGGACTTCGATTATTCATGCCTCGATTTTCCGGTCTTCGATGATCCTGACGTGTAATGAAGAAGAAAAAATTTGAAATAAAGTCTGTTTCAGTCCTATAGTTCTAACGTCTCCTGAACTGTGAAATTTTATTTATTTTTTATTTTATTTTATTTTTTTCTTCAATAGGAGTAGATAGGTTCCCCTATCGTTCAGTTCACACTCCTCCCAGATTTTTATCAGGTGTACAGGTCTATCCCTTATTCCCCGTTTACGACTGGGTTTCCGGTTCCATCTAAAATGTTATCATTCTCTTTAACCCCCATGTCTTAGTGGCATTATTGCCTTGCTTCGGGTGAACTGATTAAAAAAAAAAATCATCCGAACACTTTTCAATTATCCGAACGAAACCCATTTTAATATTTCATCTCAGACAAGATTTTTGAGAATAATGATAAAAAAAGACATACTCAACGTTTGATAAAATCGTTGATAAAATCAGTTCAATTAATTCTTTTTTTAATTTCTACGTTGTTTTCCTGCAAAAAAATATACATTTGAGTAATCAGAACCTGGTCGCGCCAGATATGGCTCATGCAAGTCAGACACACATGAACCATACTTCACTGGGAAAAGGAATGTCCTTTTGCGTGTTCATCATTTAGCTGGTAACTATAAGATTGGTGCATTTTTTTTCATATAAAATAAACTGGGAAAAGACTCCAGGAAAGCATTTACAAATGTTGATTACCGTATTTTCTGGGCGACTTCTTTCTCGAAATATGTAGGGTGCGGGTTATATATGAATTGTGTCTTCGAACCTTGAGTGGCCGGGGTTAGTGTTAGGGGAACATAACTTCACAAAAACCGATCGCCAGCGTCGAACCAGTTATGTCCAGATAGATGAATTTATAGGAGTGCGGGTTATATACAGGTGCAGACTATAGTGCGGATAATACGGCATATAAATGTTAACGTTCTTTCGGAAAATGTGTCTTTCTTTTTTAGTAAGTTTGGTATTCAGCTATACACAATTTTGAATTATCTGAATATATTTTTTCATAACCTATGCCAAAATGTCCGGATTATCGAAGAATTACTATATTAAATTTATTTCAGAAAATGAATTTTTTTTCTTCAGTAATTTTGCTATTCAATTATCCTGAATTTTAAATTATCCGATCATATTTTTCAATACCTACTCCAAAGTGTCCGGATAATTGAGGAAATACTGTATTAAATTTCTTTCGGAAAATGAGTTTTTTTTCGATAATTTTGATATTCAATTATTCGAAATTTTGAATTATCCGGCCATATTTTTCTATACCTGCCCCAAGGTGTCCGGATAATTGAGGAAATACAATATTAAATTTCATTCAAAAAAGGAGATTTTTCTCTTTCAATAATTATTGTATTCAATTTTCCGAAATTTTGAATTATCCGAACATTTTTTTTAAATACCTGTATTAAATTTATTTCGGAAATTGTCTTTTCTTCCTACTTTTTCGGTAATTTTGGTACTCGGTTAACCGAAATTTTTAATTATCCGGGCATAATTTTTCAGTTTCGGTGCCAAGGTGTCCGGATAACCCAGGATATACTGTATTATGGATTTGAATAGGATAAACTAAATGGCCATCTTTTTATTTTTGTCTCGGATGACAGCTCACACAATTTTCAAATTCAAGACATGGGAACATGGGAATTATTGATATATCATTTGATTAAACGAACTCCTCATATAGCAAATGTTGCGATTTGTTGGAATAAAATAAATATTTTTTCCTGCGTCGTGCCAATCTAGTTTGGCACATATCTTCATGATATAATGGTATAACCTCTGACCCCTATGAGTGATATTATAGGTAGTAACTACCTATAGGTATCTGTAAATCAACGGACTACAGAGTCTAGCCGAAATCTTTTTCGGGTTGCAGGTTGAACTCTCTGCCTCTGAGCAGAGAGGAACCCGGACGAGGCTGTGTCGAAGGGCAGAGTCTCGTTCGGGGAGGTTGACCAACCCCATCCACTTTATGCGGGTTCAACGGGGATGTTTTGGCCGCGCCTACGGGCTCGGATAACCGACGTTAAACTCGACCTTGTGCCACATCTACCCTCGTGGGGTGGGGAGGCTAGTAAATACCGTCTAGTCGAAATCTTTTCGGCTGCACTGTAAAACTCTCTGCCTTCGGGCAGAGAGGAACTCGGACAAGGTTATGCCGAAGGGCAGAGTTTCGTTTGTGGAGGTTGAGCAACCCGATCCCGTTTATGCGGGATTTTGGGGCCGAGCCTACGGGCTCAGAAGACCCACGTTAAACTCGGCCTTGTGCCACGTGGTGGTGGTAGTGGGGGCTAGTAAATACCGTCTAGCTGAAATCTTTTCAGCTATACGGTTGAACTGTCTGCCTTCAGGCACAGAGGAACCCAGACGAGGCTATGGTGGTCTGGGTGGTAGACCGACCCGACCCCATTTTTTATTTGGTCTACGTGGAATTTTGCCCGAGCCTACAGGATCGGATACCCTACGTTAAATTCGGCCTTGTGCCACATCTGACCGCGTGGGTCGTTTGGCAAATATCCTAGGTGAAATCTTTTCAGCTATATGTCGAACTCTCTGCCCGAAGACAGAGAGGAATGCCAATGGCAGTCTCGACTGGGGAGCTACACAGACTCGAACCCGTTTATGTGGAGTTTACGGGGATTTTTTGGCCGAGCCTATGGGCTCGGATTGCCTCACATTAAATTCGGCCTTGTGTCACATCCTATCTCGTGGGGAGGCTGGTAAATATTTCTAGCTGGAATCTGTTGAGTATGACTCAGATTTAAGCGAGAATTAGCAACTTTCCAATAGTTGTACTCACTTCTGGATTTGTCTTGCGACGACCTTGTGCATAAGTGTTATCTTTATTCTTATTGGTTTTTACAATAAATCTTTACTGATTTTATCCACCGTATTTTTCAAGTATATATTCCTATTAGCACGGAATATAACACCTTCATAAACGTTCTTAATCTCAGTTTATTGGATTCAGCAATTACTTTGTAAAAATACTTCTTAATTTCTACTGAGGTGTCAGAAGGAAGCGTTTGGTTTTGTGGTCTTACATAATATCTCTTGTGATTTTACTGCCGCCAATTGTAAGAAAGAGGCGCCTCGTATTTGCATAAACATGAATATTCATAAGTTAAGACAATGCTCCGGTCTAATGAAATGGAAAAGCACTTAACTCCAACAAAGCCTTCGATTTCGAACATGTCGCTTAACAAACGGCTACTCGGATCAATTTGACCAGCGTTTTTCACTGGCTTTAATTGTGATATTTGATTCTATTCTGCAATTCACTTTATCACCTGGACTTTTTTCTTTCAGTGAAGCGGATTGCAGCCGAAATGCAAAAAAAAAAAAAACGAAAAAAAAAAAGAAAACAAAAAACGCTTAGATGAAAGGGGGATAATAGTTCTGGGAGGTTGGCGAATCGGAAATGTTTGTTTTTTCAATGATACAGCATGTATTATGCCAGCAACCTCTTGGCTACACGACAATTGAACACGGCAGAACTTGTGCCATTTTTTCCTTTCTTTTAACTCGATTCAGCCAATCAAAATTGGGCCCTTTCGTCCCCAAAGCCAACATCCTAGAAACTGGAGTTTTAACCAGATTTTAACCAATATAATTATAATAATAATAATAATAATAATAATAATAATAATAATAATGATGATGATGATGATAATGATGATAATAATATTGATGATGATGATGATGATGATGATAATAATAATCATAATAATGATGATGATGATGATAATAATGATGATAATAATAATAATAATGATGATGATGATAATAATAATAATGATGATGATATTAATAATGATAATGATGATGATGATGATGATAATAATAATGATGATGATAATGATGATGATAATAATAATAATGATGATGATGATAATGATGATGATGATGATGATGATAATAATAATATTGATGATGATAATAATAATAATAATAATGATGATGATGATGATGATAATGATGATGATGATGATGATGATAATAATGATGATGATGATGATAATAATAATAATAAGAAGAAGAAGAAAAAATAAAAAATACAACATTTACAAAAATAATCAGCATAAATTAATATAAAAGACGAATAAAGAGAAGATTTTCCTTAAAATAATTTTCACAATTTAGAAAAGATTTTCATCATTTTTAAGATTGACTGTTTTTTTGGGTTTTTTTCACGGCTTATCAACACTTTTGCAGGCTATTTAAATCCAGAAAATATTTGCAGATTGTAACATCTACCCCAAGGAAAGTTGGTTCTGTGTGTCGCGCCAGAAATTTTTTCTCGCCTGAGTCCAACCTTCAAATCTATAAATCAACCATTCGCCCTCGCATGGAATACTATTGCCATATATGGTCTGGAGCCCCCGCTGTCCGTATTAAGGTCCTCGATAAAATCCAGCGGCGGATATGCAATGTGATTGGTACTGATTTGGCATCTCGTCTACAGTCACTCTCTCACAGACCTGCCGTCGCTTCACTCTGTCTTTTCTACAAATACTTTCACAGTAACTGCTCTGACGAGCTACTTTCGCTGGTTCCCAAACTACATGAATTTAAACGTGCTACTAGTCCCACCCTTTCACTGTCGAAACAGTTAAATGTTGCCGTCTCTTCTACTCCAATAGCTTCATGTCTCGCACTTCCCCTGTGTGGAACTCTTTTCCTTTTACTTGCTTCCCTGATAGTTATAATCTCCGACTTTTCAAATACAATGTCAGTCGACATCTCTAGATGCCTTGATCTATTCTCCGTTTTTCTCTTCACCCCTTCTTCTATCACGCCACTTTACTCTTGCTCCCACTTTCTATAACCCCTTTGCGTGCTAGTTACACTCCCACCTTGCTTGGGGTGAAATGCTTAAAAAAAGAAAGAAATCTTTTGGGAAATAATAATGTTGAACTGTTACAAATACAACTAATTAACTGTATGAGGAAAAGATGGATTCATGCCTTTCCCAAGGATATTTGTGCGTAATTGAATACAACAATTCCGAATGGAATTCAGATCTCTAATTTACAATTCCGATGCATTATCTATTATACAATCCTCATATCCAAGCTTACGTCACCCATCTAGGCACTGACCAGGCTTGACGTTGTTTAACTTCGGTGATCGCACGAGAACCGGCGTTTCAACATGATATGGCCGTAAGCTTATCTCTTGCAAGTCTTTCGTCTCTTTAAAGATAATTTACAATTTTTGCTCGTCGAACTTTTAATAATCATCCTTGAATTAGTCATGAAATCGACGCATTGAAATTTTGCTCAATTTGCTAAGAAAATAAATACAACACTTAATTGATTGTTTCATTTTTTACAGCATATCAACACTTTGTGAGTTATTTAAAGCCGAAACATATTTCGAACTGTAGGAGGTCGTTTTTGTTCCTAGCCCGGGTGTACACGCTCGGGCTCCCTACATTAAACCGGCCTTGTATCACAACCTGACTTCGTGGTGGAAGGTGAGTTATTAGAAATATGAACTACAAACTATATATCTAAAAAAAACATACCTTTAACATGAGAGTATGAAAGTATGTACGAAATATATAGATTTCGGCATTAAATAACCCATAGAGGTGTTCATATGCCGCTAAACAAAATTAACTAAAACAGTAATACCTATTTATTGTAAAATTACCAGCAATACATATTTGAAGCAAAATGACCTAAAATACCTTTATTTTTATCTGTCATTGAAGGCATACAAGTGCGTTCAAAATATATTTAGTTGAATCCATAAAATTGTGTTCAAAATATTTAGATTTTGGCATTAAATCACTCATAGAGATTGATAAGCCACTAAACAAAATCAACAAACCAACATGAAAGAACTTTTTCATGACATTAATCCATATAATAGCCTACAATTTCTGAAAGAAATTAAACTATATTCCAAAATATAAATTCAACAAAACTACAACTTATAACGCATGTACCACTGTCTCTAGTAACATTTTATTGTTATTAAAATTCTATCTATTTATAGTAAAATGACCAACAATAGATTTTTAAAGCAAAATGACCAACAATACATTTTACAGTAAGATAACTGACAATACATTTTATCTGTAATTGAAGGCATATATTTGCGTTCAAAATATATTTAGTTGAAGCCACAAAATTGTGTTCAAAATATTTAGATTTCGGCATTAAATAACCCATAGAGGTATTGATATGTCGTTAAATCAACCAGCCAACTGATCGTACTCAAACTTTGGTGATCAAAAGGAGAAATGATGCTTTCAGCCTAATTTGACCGTAAGCCTTAATATAGCAGGCTACTGATAAAACAAGTCGAAAAATAAAATAAATTTGATATTTTTATTTTTCATGACTAAGTATTTTAGTCTAATGATGAGATCACCGGCATTTTTAGTTTATGTCGCGAATAGGGAGTTCAGATTTTTGTTTGGGATTTTTCCAATTTGTTGAGCGTGCTGTATAGCCCTGGTATGATGGGCGCATAAAGGTGCTAGGTTTGGGTGTCTTGGGTAGGCTGTAAAGCTCGGGTATCGTTGGGTGATATTCTATCAATCTCACCCATGATTTCTCTTCGATGGTTACTAACTTTTTGATGGATTTATTGAATTTTTGTGTCTCTGATAATATTAAGCTCTTGACGTTTCTCGTATATGAATCGTCGAGGAGAAGTTGTATTTTTTCCTTAAAAGCCTTGGGATCCAATAGAACAATACCTCCCTTTTGTAAGGTGGTGTGATTGTGATATTTATGTTTTTAGATAATTCCTCAAGTGCTTTAATATATCCTCGTGATAGGTTAGTCTCGCCAAACAGCGCGTCTCACAAATTGGGGGGAAAAACATAGTAAATATCTTAACTTCCCTCCTCGGTACAATCAGTTCAGCAGACATTAAAAATTCTGGCGATCGCATCAACAGACTAAAACCTTTAGACATGACAAATAAAAGAAAAATCAAACCTTTATATGAAACAGAAATCTAATATATAAGTCCCAAAGCTTGAGCGTAACTCTAAAACCTCAAAATAGAACAAGATATGCTCGCCTATCGTCCAGTTCACACTTCTCCTTCTGAACAAGAGTAGAGGTTTATCTCTTGTTTCCTGTTTTAGTATTGGGTTTCCGGTTCTTTCTAAAGTCTGCTTCAGCTCTGCACTCCTAACGAATGCGCCTGAACTCGGGAATTTTATTCACTATTTATTTAATTTTATTTCTTTCCTCCTCCACCAACAAGAGTAGATGGGTTCGTCTATAGTCCGGTTTACACTCCTCCCCAGTCTTTTGAACACGTATAGATGTCTACCTCTTGTTTACTGTTTAGGATTAGGTTTCTGGTTTCTCCTAAGGTCTACTTTAATTCTATACTCATAACGATTTTCTATGCTAAAAGATCTCCACACAATAACCCTCTAGATTGAGAGACTCTCGGGCCTTGTATTTGGATGAACATTACTAAAAGAAACAAAAATGAATTACAGGATTTGCCGGTGTCAAATTTAAAGTGCAAACTTTTTTCAGAATATCAAATAAACATGAAGATAAGGTCTCAGAATTTTCTCCCACCTTACGAAGATGTTTTGGGGGCGATTAAGCAACATGTAGATCAACTTGACCACTTGTGAACTGGGTCCTGGGTATAAAAATAAACAACATCCAGCAGCAAGGTCTCTGATCGGGATTTTTTGAGGAGTGTGGAACCACTTCTAAATTGCTGTTGTTCTCAGGTCCGTTCTGACCCGGGTGGTAGCACCTATTAGGGTCCCAGCTGTGGGCAAATAGTGAACCCCCCAAACAAAAACCAAACACTATGAAAGTATAAGACTAGATTTTTATAGTAAAAATACCAGCAATACATTTTTATAAAAAAAATTATCAATAATTCATATTTATAATAAAATTACCAACATTACATATTTATAATAAATTATCAACAATACATTTTATAGCAAAATGACCAACAATACATTTTATAGTAGAATTACCAACAATACATTAATAACAAAATGACCAACAATACATAATTATAGTAAAATTATCGACAATACATATTTATAGTACGATACATTTTTAAATCAAAGTGACTATCGATAAATTTATAGAAAAATGACCAGAAATACATTTTATAGTAGAATCACTAACAATACCTTTTTATAGCAAAATGACCAACAGTACATTTTCTGTAGCTGATGGCATACAATTGCATTCAAATTATATTTAGTTGAAGCCATATATATATATATATATATATATATATATATATATATATATATATATATATATATATAATATATATATATATATATATATATATAGAGAGAGAGAGAGAGAGAGAGAGAAACTGGACTATTGGGCGGCATTTAAGCTATCTCCTGCGAAGGGCTCTAGATTGAGCCTTTATCCCGATCGGTAGGGAGGAGTAGACGCGATAGGCAACAATAAACTACAGAAGAACTCAAAATTGATCATTGCATTTAAGTATTGCATTAATATTTAAGCTTACCTTTTAAAAGTTCAACGATAATTCTTCTGCTGCCACTTAATTTCATTTTAATAATTTTCATTTAGAATATTTTCCTCAATCCGAGCCGCTATCCATTACTCCACCTTGCATCCTCTGTTTCCGGTCACGAAGGTTAAAAATAAAAATAAAAAAATCTAAAACTTTTTGATGTTCATTGTACAATAAAGGATTCTCTATCAAATCGATCAGATTTCGGTTTTAATAAAAACTCTCTTGTCGGAATATTTATATTTCAATCACTAATTTAGTAAATGTGGTTTTATTTTATCAATGGTAAGAAACGTCTATAATCGAATAATTTGGAAATATCTCATATATAATCAAGAACGAAAGAAATATTACCTCAGTGTGTATCTATGAGAAAATATTACCTCATTGTGTATCTACAGGAGTATCAACCCAGTGTACATCTAAAAAATATTACCTCGGTATGTATTTACAAACATATTTTCTCAGTTTGTATTTATATAAAAAAATTACCTCAGTGCATCGATATAAAGATATTACCTCGGTGTGTATCTGTCATAGTCCAGGTTAGGACCAAGGAAGAACAACACGGACACAAGAGTAGAAATAACGAAGATATATTACACAGAATAATAATACAAGATGTGGAAGGTGTTAGTATGACTGTCAGTCTGGTTTGGAGTGAACTACTATCGGCTCGACTCGATTCGCCCCTCTCTCTTGGGTGCGTAGTATACATAGTGTTAGGAAGAGTTCATTCTGTAGTTATAGGTAAGGACCCATAACACCCCACTCCCAAGCGTTTACCACGCAGGGGTCTTTAATATTTTTCCTCTTCGGATTAATCATCAAAGGCTCTGTAAATTTTCTTTCTCTGCTTGATTTCCGCGGTTCTAAAATTGCTTGAGGCCTTTGCATATTTAATGTGTCAAATATTGTGTCCATTACTTCCTCCTCTTCCTGAGGTAGACCGTTAGAATCCTCTAACAGACTCTTTAAAAATCATTAAGACTCTAACAGCAGATTTAAGTGCCTTTTATGCGAGAACTTCGGACCCTGAATTATGTAAATCACGTTCCCGATTCGTTTCTCTATTGTACCTGGCTCCCAATAGGATGTGTTTTTTTGAACATTTAAAAAAAATCTACAACGAAATACTTCTGGCCATTTGCTGTAAATGTCTACTACAAACAAGTCGTAGAAACCCTCTAATGGACCTGCAAAATCTACATGGATTCTCGACCACGGTCGATCTGTCTTAGGCCATGGCTTATGAGTGATCGGAGGTGCCTTGGCTGTTAAGGAACAGCCCTTGCATTTGTCCACCATATATATAATATCTTGATCCATGTTTGGCCAGTACACGTAACTTCGCATTAAGGATTTCATCCTGTTCTTTCCTGAGTGGCCCATGTGAAAATCCTTGAGGATTCGCCTTTGTAGCGTTTTCGGGGTTACTACTCTTTCATTATATAGCAGAACATTATCACATAACGAAAAACTGATATATGCTTATCTTTTCCTACATTTCTTGTTTTCGTTTCCTTTATAAATTCGTCATTCACTGCTTCGTTTCTTATTTCCTGTAATGTGACGGGGAGGTCTCGAATTGTACTACATAATGATGTTCTAATATATTCCTCATATCGTAGAGCTGCAATTACGGAATCTTCTAATGGCTCCGTTTTTTTTGGTATTAGTCTCGAAAGACCATCTGCATGCCCGATTTTGTTTGATGGAAAATACTCCAATTTAAAGTTATAGGTTAATAAAATCGCCCCCCATCTTAGCAATCTATTAGCAGTGTGGACAGGTAAACCTTTCTTTGATCCAAATATTGTCAATAACGGCTTGCGGTCCGTCTGTAAGGTGAAAAATTTACCGTAAATATATCTGTGGAATCTTGTAACCGCAAAAATAATCCCCAGCCCTTCTTTTTCGATTTGCGAGTAATTTTTTTTCGGCAGGTAACGTTCTGCACGCATGCGCGATGGGTTTTAGTGTCCCATCCGGCATTTTATGAAGTATACATGCCCCAGCACCATAGGCACTCGCGACTATTATTTCCAATTTTGGATTATAATGCGCTAAAAATAAATCTGTTGTTAGAGTCTTAATGATTTTGTCGAAGGTTTTCTAACATTGATATGACCATTCGCAAACTTTTTCCTTCTTCAACAGTTCGCTTAGGGGCGCGCGTAATTTGTTCATGTTAGGAATAAATTCTTGATAATAATTTACTAAGCCCAAGAAGCTTTGTAACTCGGCTAAATATTTTGGAGCCGGCATTTTTTTTTCATTGCCGTGGCTCTTTCTGGGTATGGTCTTCTTCCTTCTTCGTCAATAATATGGCCCAGATATTTTATCTCCTTCATAAAGAAGTCACATTTATTTTCCTTTACCTTAAAACCGTAATTTTGTATCTCCCTGAAAACCTCTTGAACGTGTCCCGGGTATTGTTCAAAATTTTTGCTATTTATCAGGATGCCATCAAGGTATGCGATCGTGAAATCCAGTCCGCCTAGCATAGTGTCCATTATTTGCTGAAATATCGCCAGCGCGACCTTGATCGTGAATGGTAATCTCTGGAACTTATATAACCCTTTATGTGTGTTTATGTAGAACAACCTTGAGCTTTCCTCATCTACTGGTACTTGCACGTATGCTTCGCTCAAGTCTAAATTTTGAGAAAAATTTTCCTCCGTTCAACTTTGTGAAAACTTCCTCTGGACTAGAGAGAGGATAGTGATAATCCTTAATCGCTGCATTCAATCCCGTCGAGAAATCAGTTTTCACGAGTCTATCCAACTCTTCGTCTATTTTTTCTAATGATGCGAAAGGTACATTTCTTTTCTTCTTGAAAATGGGTTGTACATTTTCTTTTAGTTCGATTTTAGCCGCCATTTTTTTACACCTCCCGAGGAGAAATCAGCGCATACTCGTATCTCACCCGATTTCTTTTTCACGTAAACTGTAGGTGCAGCCCATATTCCACCTTTGTCAATATACCGATTTTCACGAGTCTATCCAACTCTTCATCTATTTTTTTCAATGATGCGAAAGGTACATTTCTTTTCTTCATGGGTTGTACATTTTCTTTTAGTTCGATTTTGGCCGCCATTTTTTTACACCTCCCGAGGCCGGCTGAAAATACGTCGGGGAAACTCTCCTTTAATTTCTCCTTCAATTTCTCTGCCTCGGTCGATAACCTTTCCACTTTTTGGCAGAACGTATTTATCGGTAAATCCCAGAGATCAAATTTCTGCATCAAGTCAGTTCCAAATAAATTTTCCGTATTTTTTAGAACATACATCTTTAATTTCTTGGTCATCCCGTTGAACGTCACATTTGTGATAATCTCCCCCTCAAATTTGATTTTTCCTCCTGTTACCGACCTGGCTTTTTTATCTGTTCTCAACATGGTCGGTTTGTTTAATTTCTTCCACGGCTGTAAGCTAATAATGGTTAAATCTGATCCGGAATCTAATTGTAATCTGATTTTTTTGTTTAATATTTCTACTTGTACGTATTTTCGTATATTTATCCCGTCCGCTTGGTCAGTTCTAGTGACTCTTACTCGGCTTTTGTTTCTTTCTTTGTTCTACAGTGCGAACTTTTATGTCCCACTTTATTGCCCGACAGACAAGTCTTATAGCGGTATAGACAATCTTTGTACCAATGCAAAGTCCAATAGCGATAGCATGGACAGGGTGGTGGATTCTTCTGAGGTTTCATTTGACTTTTTGTAGTAAAATAATTTGTTTGGTTTGTTTTTGAGGAGGGAGAAAAACGTGTTTGTCGTTGTACTTTTCGTATGTGAGCGAGGTCAGCCAATTTTTATAGCGTCAATTCTGGTTCACTCTCAAGTTTTGTTAGAATTCTCCGTCTGATCTCCGCATCTTTAGTCGAAACCAGGCCTTGGACGAATATCAAACATTTAAAATTGTCAGGGCTGAGTTCAGATAACTTAAAGTCATCGCAGTGTTTGTTTACTACGGAAGCGAATGTTATATAATCTTCGCTATCCTTTTTTGTTAAATTTAAACATTTCCACCTTTTGTGGAATAGTGAAGTGTTCGGACTAAATAATTCCGTTAAAAGTTTCACGGCTTCCTTGAAAGTCAACTCATTCGTTTTCCTCGGTAGGATGTAGTCTACGAATTTAGTGTATTCGCTTGACCCTAGTTTCCTCAGTAGTAGACGTACTTTTTTCGCGTCTGACCAATTCCCGCAATCAAACTCATATGAATCTTCATATCTTCTTAAGTAAGCCGCGAAGGTTTTGTCTTCGTCCGGTGCATAAGTGCATAAGTCTTTGATAGCGCTCCATATAACATTTTGCGAGAATGCCGCTTCATTTCCAGAATTTTGTCCTTTATTTGTTACTGTCCGTAGTAGTAATTCTTGTAGTTCGAGTTGCTTCTCTTCGTTTTTTCTGTTGAATTTCCAATAGTTTTTCTTCGTTTTTCTGTTGAATTTCTAATTGTTTTTCTTCGAGCCTAGTCTGTCTTTCCTCATTGTTTTTTTGTTGCTGTTCGAATTGCATTTTCATTAGTTCCAATATGGTTGCCTTAAAATCTTCCATGTTTACACCGTAATTTTGTGTAACAATTTTTCCTTTTTTCTCAGTGTAGACTTCAGTTCTTTGTTGCCTGTTGTTCTGGAACCTTAGTACGAAAAGTTTTTCCTGCGTAGAATTCGATTCTGTTCTGGCTGACAGGTAAAATTCGTGTCTTCGTTACCACTGTTATGGTTGGTGTCCAAAAAAGTTTTTTTTTTATCTTCCCGTAGAACTTGTTTTTTTTTTTTTCAGTACCTCCGTCGCCTCTGTTATGGACGACCGATAGCAAAAAGGTTGTTTTTTTTAGATTCTCCGCGTAGAATTCGTTTCTTCAATATCCTCGCCGCCACTGTTATGGTCCAGGTTAGGACCAAGGAAGAACAGCACGAACACATACTAGAAATAACGAAGATATATTACACGGAATAATAATACAAGATGTGGAAGGTGTTAGTATGACTGTCAGTCTGGTTTGGAGTGAACTACTATCGGCTCGACTTGATTCGTCTCTCTCTCTTGAGAGGCGTAGTATACATATTGTTAGGAAGAGTTCATTCTGTAGTTATAGGTAAGGACCCATCTGTTATGGGTCCTTACCTATAGCTACAAAATATTATCTCAGTACGTATCTATATAAAGTATTACCTCAGTTTGAATCTTCATATAAATATTACGTCAGTGTGTATCTATGAAAATATTACCTCAGTTCGTATTTCTATAAAAATATTCTCTCAGCGCGTATCCCTATAAAAGATATTACCTTAGTTCGTATCTCCCTCAAATCGTATCTATAAAAATATTTTCTCGGGGATTATCTACATAAGAATATTACCTCAGTTCGTATCTACATAAAAATATTACCTCTGTTCGAATATATATATATATATATATATATATATATATATATATATATATATATTACCTTGAACGCATATGCATATGCACAAAAATGCTACCTCAGTGTGTATCTCAGTTAAGTGCCACACGTGATACATGACTGACGAAGCAGAAGATTTTTCCCGCAGCATATTACTATTTATTTCTGCAGTAGACTGGTTGCCAACCAAGGCTAAAGAACCCAGTCTGTTCTGCTATTCAACCTATAGCTGGGAGGAGAAGTGATGAACGCATACCTTTTCCAGGTGTATTTGTACTAAATGAATATAACGTATTTGACTGAGATTTGAACTCGGCTCTCCGAATTCTCATTCCCATGCGATATTCATTACACCACATCGCATAAGAATATTACCCCACTTCGCATCTCCCTAAAATATTACATTTGTACACATATACGTAAAAATATCATCTCAGCGTGTATCAATGAAAATATTACCTCAGTGCGTATCTACATCAAATAATATTACCTCAACGTGTATCTATGAAAATATTGCCTCAGTGCTTATCTACATAAAAATATTACCTCAGTTCCTATAGCCATAAAAATATTATCTTTGTAAGATTACAACTATAGTGACGCCGTTGAACAATACTGATATTCGACGCCTTCGGATAACACTCGCTTTAATAGTACTTGCTCGATAATACTTGCTCGAATAGTAACCACCGAATAGAGAAATAGTATAGGGAATAGAGTAGAGTATAACGGTCCGTATAATATAGAGGATAGACTAGAAATAAGATCAATTAGACGCCACGCAACCTCCTACTTATGCGTTTCCTCTAGGGTCACGTGGTCTACTTAATTCAATAATGGGTTCGTCTGCGTTTGTTCACTGGCGATCTATGTTCAAACTCAAGTGTCGGCAGCGACACTTTATTCCTATATAACAGTATATATCTATGGAATATTACCTCAGTTTGTATCTCCATAAAATTTTTACCTTTGTACATAAAATATCATACATAAAATATCACCTCAGTGTGTATATACATAAAATATTAGCTCAGTTTGTGTCTCCATAAAAATATTCATTCAGTGTGTATTTATGAAAATATTACCTCAGAGCGTATTCACATGAAAATAATACCTCAGTTTGTATCTCCATAAAAATATTACCTCAGTGTGTATCTGCGAAAATGTTACTATTAGGTAGTAAGAAAGTAATCAAGCTGCAGGCTCTATAAATGTAGCCACGTAATGTTTTATAATATAGAATGGCTTAGAAAGCATGTTAATAAATAAAAAAAACCATTGTGCACTGATTTGTATAGATAAATCAAGTCCAACAGAATATTTTCTCTCTTCTCCTGATTACAAAGCGATCGATACGGCAGCCATTTGCAAAAGAAAGATGGCGTGTTCTGGAACATTTTCTGCCTCATCAGCATTACACGCTTCCTGTGACATAAAACAATCCGAAACAATGAAGTCCAAATCGTCGTGGCTGCCAATTCACTGAATGTAAACGAAAACAAATAACGGTCGCAAAAAAAAAAAAAAAAAAAAATTGGAAAAACTTTCCACAATCGAACAAGACCCAATTTATGGATATGCA
>OZ038507.1:36241696-36289196 GCA_964036315.1 Acanthosepion esculentum | reverse complement strand
AAATGATGTTCATGAACTATTTAAAAAAAAAAATGCAAATTAGTATTTAAATTATTTTAGTTTGGGATTAACTTATGTGTTATATATTTGAAATAAAATGAGGTTATGATTTTAACCGTATTTTATAGTCATGTAGGGTGGCTTGGGAAAGTAGTAATTCTTTCAGGGATGGAGATATTTGAAAAAATCCGTAGCTCAGATTTATATTTTGATAAGATTCGATAGCAGCACTCTTGAGAATTTTCTTTCTAAGTAAGAAAAAATTCGGGAGCATCATTTACTCACTTGCGTTTCTTATACATTTATTTATTCGTGTGAAAAAATAGAAGTATTATAGGAACACTAAAAAATAGAAGTATAAAAGAAAAAGCTAAAAATAGAAGTATTATAGAAACGCTAAAAATAAAAGTATTATAGGAAAGCTAAAAATAGAAGTATTATAGAAATACTAAAAATTAGAAGTATTATAGGAACGCTAAAAATAGAAATATTATAGAAACGCTAAAAAATAGAAGTATTATAGGAACGCTAAAAAATTAGAAGTATAAAAGAAAAAGCTAAAAAATAAAAGAATTATATAAAGTCTAAAAAAAATACCCGTATTATAGAAACGCTAAAAACAGAAGTATTATAGCAACGTTAAAAAGAGAAGTATTATAGAAACGCTAAAAAAAAAAAATAGAAGTATTATAGAAACTAAAATGAATTTAGTATTTTCAGGAAATGAATGCTGCCAAGTTGCTTAAAGAAATGTAGATATCGCATAAACACTTGTATATAAACGTGCAAGCCCAAACACACATGTATATGAGATAAAGATTAAATGTTGATCAAATATGGATCGGAATCTGAAAGGATGATAAGATAAAGAACAATTAGGAAACGTATATCAATTAAACACGTTTCACTTTTATTAAAGTTTCGTCAAAGTTTGAGAGAAAACAAACAAAAAGACAGCACTTTGATATTTCCAATTTTGTTTGGGTCGATTCTCATTGGTCAGTCACATATCATGTGCATTAAAACCATAGATAATTCTATATGTATGTAAGTTTGTTAAGATTCTTGTGTGTCTAAGTGGGTATCGGATGGTAATGTGTATTTGTAATTGTGTATGTGTCTAGTAGGTGGAGTTCTAATGACTTCACCTATGCGCTGTCAGCCGGTGCCGTGGTGAGGCATTCCACTTTCATTTGGGGCTGTTCTTTTTTATGCACGTCCTCTTTGTATTAGATAGATACATGTTAAATTCTTTAAGAATAGATTTATATATTCCTAATTCTTCGAAGACTTTTTAAATAATACTGACTTTTGTTCAAGACCATTCTCATTTCAGGTGCAAAGACCGGTGTCATGAGTATAGACCCTCACTCATCAGTAGTACACTGGTACTTGAATAAAATCAGGAACGCTGTTTTTCTATTAAATACTATTATATATGATTTTTTTTTTATGAATTAGCACTAACATTTACTCCTGTCTCAATTGTAAATCCGCCAGATCTGACAAAGTAAATCTGGCTGCTGCTTTTGAAAAGGACCTCAGAACTAAGTGATTAACCGGGACAAGAAATGGCTTGTACATTTTAATGCCAAAAATACTTTAATTTAACCACCATAGAGAACCTTTTCTGATTGCCATCAGCATGACAGACCCTAAACTCCTGGAAAGCCATACACTGCGCCTTTTCGGCCTCGCGTTTACAACTGACTTGAAGTGCAACGACTACATCGAATCAATCGCTGCAAGGAAAGTTGGGTCACTGTGTCGTGCCAGAATGTTTTCCTAGTCAGAGTCTATCATGCACATTTACAAATCTGTCCGTGTATTGAATACTGATGCCATATCTGGTCTGGTGCTCCTGCTATTCATCTCGAGGTTTTTGACAAATTGACAAAATCCAAAGAAAGACCTAATGTAATCGATCCTGACCAGGCATCTCGACTTACTTCAGTTAATTTCTCACCGACGTTACGTGGCTTCCATCTGTCTTTTCTGCAAATATTTTCATGGCAACTGCTCTGACGGACTTTTTTTTTCCTGGGTGCCTCGACTACATGAATTTAAGCGTGACAGTAGATTGTCATCTAGGTGCCACCCGTTTGCTGCTAAATGCAAACGCCACTTCTACTCCAACAGTTGCTTTTCTCGCACTTCACACCTGTGGAACTCCCTTCCGTTTACTTGCTTCTCCGAAAACTACAATCTTCAAAAATGTAAATTCAACCTCAATCTTGAATCTCATTCATCTTTTATCCTTCCCTCAATTCTCCCTATTCTTAGTCTTTTCTTTCACTTTCACTCCCTGTGGTACCCTGCGTACTACTGACACTCCCGATTTGCTCGGGGTGAAATGACCCCTTCATGATGTAAGCGATTTTTTTCGTTATTATCTGTGAATTGATATGACTTCGGGTAAAACACAGTGGAGTGGTTACCCGTTGCCCTCTCTGCGGTTCTGAATACAGTATAGTCTTTCTCTTAGACAGGCTACCACTCAAGACTAGAGTAACCTGTCTGCCGTGGTTTTTAACCCATGGCTAAGAAGGATAAAAATGAAAAGATGGATTCATGATTTACCCAAGGACAAGAGTGCAAAAGCTAACGCCTGAGACTAAGCACGAATTTGAACTCGGCACGGCAATTCCATTTTCAGCTCCGGTAACCGCTATCCTACAAATACAACCGAATGCCGGTTTTTTGATTAATTGATTGATTCGTTTTTTTACGGCTTATCAACCCTTTGCAGGTTATTTAAAATAAAAAAAAATATTTTTAGGTTGTAATAATTTTTTTAAAGATAATAATGATTTAGTTTTAAATGTCTTACTAATTAACCCATAGCTTGGGCAGAAGACGTGGATTAATACCTTTTCCAAGGGTATTTGCGGATAAGTGACTATGAGACCAAAAGAATTTCGGCTCTCCGATTAACAACTCCATTATCCATTACTTCACCTGCACATTCAAGTTCATAGCACTTGGTATTCCCGAGTGGTCACCGATCTAGATAGTGACCAGGTTCAACATTGCTTAACTTCGGTGACTAATAAGATAAATGCCAAGTATTAGAAATCTTATTTTACGGGAGTAAACTTAGTTCAATTATAGCACAAGGATACAATTACTGTGCGCCCTCTGAGGACAGGATTCATCAGTAATAATGATTTTCAAGATTAAATGGATAACATTACGTTCCTCCTACTACTATATTATTATTATTATTATTATTATTGTTATCATCATTATTATTATTATTATTATTATTATTATTATTATTATTGGTACTGTAAAAGGAATGACAGTACCAATGTACCGGCGACTTTCGTCGGGACCAGCTAATCCATCATACCTAAATATGCCTCAAAACCACTCCTATCATTAACCAATCAGAAAATAAAGACGAAAGAGGAGCAACTGAAAGGAAATATTACTACTACTAACAACAACAACCTAGACGGGGAAAAATGCAGGGTATTTGTCCTCTTGTAATTTCTGATTTAATGTTTAGCTGTTCTGCTAGCTTGCTTTTTATATACAGTGTTCTTTCGGTTTTAGCTAAAGAGCTTTTTTGATGTTTTGATATGTACGGCTTACAGCTTGCTTTTAACATTATATGTTTGAAACGAATAACTTTTTTTAATATGCCCTATGTATGTATGTTTCTAATATGCACGTGTGTATTTTCTATCGGCAAATATTGTATGGCTTTTATTTTATCATATTATATATTAAAATATTAATTCTAATGAAATTATTGTCTGTTTTAAATAAAAATATTATATATTTTCTCTGTTATTAATTTTCTTACCTAAAAGCTATGATTTTATTTTCTGACAAATCTTAGCGTACGGAAACTTTTGTCGCCAATAATTAATGATAAGAGAACACAAATAATATGAGAAAATAAAGACACTTTGTGGTAAAGAACGTACCTTAAAGTGATTATTAAATGTTACTGGTCGTAATTTTAAAGCGTGGCAATTTTCTCCAGAATTACATAGATTTCTGACGATAAATGTTACAAATGTGTGCATTCGTAGTTCCAGTTTGTTGGACGCTCGTAAATGCAATGAATGATTTATGATCGTCTCGCCTGTTGAAATCTCTTTCCGTCAATATCGCTTATTGGCGAGCCGGTCAGAAAAGCGACATCAGGACTCGCCTTAGGGGCGCCATGACACCGCTCATCTCAGGTTTTCACGATAATATGACACCTTCTTTACGCTTATTTTCGACCATGTAGAAATGCGGACATATTTTGTATGTACACCACCTTGCACACACACACACATGCACACAACTATGACATGTTTCTTCAGAACGTGGGCGATCACGACTCACCACTGTTTCTTCTTCTTTATTATTACTCTGCATTCCCGGGAAAGATAGTGGAGTAGGTTCCCGTTGCAACGGTTTTGAAAATCAAAGCATTATTTTCCTTCCCAGGCGTAGAGGACTATGGTACTACACAGCGTCCTTTTATTTGTGAATTGCCACGAACTCTTGCGAAATATAGTGGAGTGTTTCCCTTTACCTTCTACAATTTTTTCAGATTAGTCTCTCTATCTTCAGAAGGGTGAGGAATATCGTTCTCCACAGCTTCCTGTTCTTCATTATCTGTGAATTGCCATGACTTCTTGGGAAAGAAATATAGTGGAGTGTTTTCCTTTTGCCTCTCTTCAGAAGGGAAGTGATTATAGTTCTCCACAGCTTCCTTTTCTTCATTATCATTGCCATGACTTCTTGTGAAATATAGTGGAGTGTTTTCCTTTTGCCTTCTCCACAATTTTAAAATTCAGATTAGTCTTCCTCTCTTCAGAAGGGAGGAGAATATAGAATTTTCATTCACTCAAAAAAACTCTAAACTCAAATGTAAAAAATAAACACAAGTAACCAATATCATATACAGTGTAACCCGGATATAAGAGAGTTGTCGAGACCGGAGAAGAAGTCTCTTATATCCGGGTTACACTGTACCTATAATATAAATGTAAACAGAACGAAAACAGATAATTGCTGCATCAGTTTTTTTAATTTTTTTATCCTTTACTGACAATGTTGAAAAGACATAAGGTAAACCAAGGCAATTCTCGCGGAACACTTAGGGGACCTTTTGCGGAACCTTAAGGTTCCGAGAAAACCCCGGCTGAGAAACGCTGGTCCATACTTGGAGAAAATTCTTTTAATCCATTTTTTTTAAATATCTGTACCATTCTTTCGCAATCCGATCAGCTTGTGGGGGATACAGTGGTGTGCTGTAAGGAAAGCAGCTAATCCGCCTCGACCAATTTCATAGATTTTCATCACAGAACTCTGGTAAGCTGTCTTATACCAATGTTTTAGTGACCCCGTTTCTATAAAATAGTACTCTTAGTATTTGTTATATTGTAGTCATTTTTCTATCTTTATCTATAACGACTTCAGATGATCCAGAGAAGCGGGCTACTAAGATAAGAAATAGTCCCTTGCCATTAGTGCACTAAAGTGAACACGTGACCAGGGTTCCGTTTCTTTAGACCATCAGTATAGTCGCCTTTATTTCTTCGCAGTTTGAGCATTTGTGTACATATCTTTCTATATCACGATAATACCCTAGCCAAAAAAAAACCTTCTACTTTAATCTCTTCTGCGTAGCCATTAACCCACAATGCACATCATCGGGTACACTTTTTAAGATATCTCTTCTTATTGTTTCTGGCGGCGCTATCATATCTCCATTGTATATAACACCATTTTCCATTGTTATTTTATGCCTTTTTTTTTCTTTATAAGGTCTTTCAGCTTTAGAGCAATTAATCGAACTGTTTTTCTTCTTATTTAGGGCAAAAATTTCGTAACTTCCGCTATGACAAGATTCTTTTAAGTCGTCAACTTCTTTTTATATTTTCTGAAATTTCGACGAAAGTCAAATTCTCCAATTATTTGAGCTATGCCAGTAATTTTCATTATAGCTCTCAACTTGTCGAAATTAGAAAGAGGTCAGTTATTTCAGTTTCTTCCCCTCTTAACTGGTTGTCTTTTAATTTTTTTAGCCCTAACTTAGGCCGCAAAATAACGGATTCAAGTCTCGACAAATTCTGGTTTATCCAAGCGACCTAAACATCCTATCGGCGATACCATATTGTTGTACTGTGTTGTGTTGTTCTATGAAACGTGATCGGTAATCAACTTACTTTTAGTATACACTGTATATATTTCTTTTCTTAACATATGCAAATAAGTACAATACTTTTTACAAATCCACTACAAATGTACTGTTGGTAATTTTACTAAAAGATTGTATAGTTAATACTTTACCATAAATATATATTATTCGTAATTTTACTATTTTTTGGATTTTTGCCCTAATTATGTATTTTTATACATAATAAATATCAATATATATAATTGGTAATTTTGCAATAAATATATACAGTGTAACCCGGATATAAGAGAGTTGTCGGGACCGGAGAATAAGTATCTTATATCCGGGTTTCTCTTATATCAGGGTTTCTCTTATATCCGGGTTTGGTCTATTATATATACATTAACACAGGCTCTAATTTGGGACCAGAGAAAATCGCTCTTATATCCGGGTTTCTCTTATATCCGGGTCTCATATCCGGGTTACACTGTATTGTTATTAATTTTACTATAGAATTTTATTGGTGATAATTTTACTATAAATATGTATTGTTAATTATATACTTTTATAGTCGTTTGTTTTTGTTTGGGGGTTCAATATTTGCCCATAGCTGGGGCTCTAACAGATGCTACAATCCTGGGTCACGATGAACATGGGAACAACAGCAATTAAGAGATGGTTCCACGCTCTTCAAAAGTTCCAATCTTCCGATCAGAGGCCTTGCTGCCGGATGTAATTTATCGTCATACTCAGGACTATAAATTCAAAGTAATTCTTTTCTTAGGTTGGTTGCTATCAAAGGCTACTCTGCTTTTTAAAACTACAGGTGTGAGAAGAGAGAAACAGATGGGCTTATGCTTTTCCCTGAAGTTATTAATACTAAAGTAAATGCAGCAGACTAACCCGGGATTTGAACTCGATTTCACTTACCTAAAAACTATTCATTACGCTACCAGCTCAGCCATTTTCTATTTTAATGCATTTGTCGGGGTTTTCTGTCATCACAGTCGAGAAAATCAATTTTTTAAAATAATTTCCATTAGTCAGGCAAATTTCTTTTCTTGGGCCGAATTTATTTCAAGCACAAACAAACGATGCTATTATGACGTTTCACTTCAAAGCAACCGCAGGCCATTATTTGTAACTCTCTTCCATTTTAGCGTCCGATACAATGCTTTATGGTTGATTGATTGATTTGCTTGTTTAACGGCACATCAACTCTTTATGGGGCATTTAATGCCGGAATTCAATTTTCTTGGTTGCCTTGAAGTAATAAAAATAGGATATACGTTATTCTGCTTTCACAATCGAATACATGGTAGATGATACTCAGCTTTTGTGCTTATACATGTTTGTATGGCCTAGAGGCAGTGATATATGTGTTTAATGTTGTAGTTTTGTTGAAGTTATATTTGAGAATACTGTTTGTTTCCTTTAAGAAATTGCAATATATTGTATGGATTAAGGTCCTGAAAGTTCTTTCGTGTTGGTTGTTTAGCGGGATATCAACCTCTATGGATGAAGCAGAGACTTGAAGCAACAGAAATCTGGCTCCAAGGAAGGATGTTGAATATACCATGGACAGAAACATGCGACCAACGACGAGGTTTTAGAGAAAATGGAAACAAAAAGGAAACTTATACTTAACATCAGGAAGAGACAGTTGGAAATTCTGGGGTATATAACGAGGAAAAAAGACTTGGGAAGTTTGATACTCCGAGGACACGCCGAAAGCAAGAGAGAAAAGGGAAAACAACGCGCAGTCTACGTAGTGAGTTTGAGTAAATGTATCGCGGAATAGGATTTAGGAGAAATAACGAATTTATTAAGAGATACAAAGGAGAGGAAATTGTGGAGAGCCATGACCACCTATGTCCTGATGGCGCACCGCACAAGAAGAAGAAGAAGCAGTCGTGGCTAAGTCTATTAAACATTTATAATTTGTTATAATTAAAATTTGGAAGGGACAGTTGAAATTTCTAGGGTGCATAATGAGGAAAGAAGGCTCAGATAATATGATACTCGGAGGACAGATTGAAAGCAAGAGGGACAGATGAAAACAACGTATAACCTACATACCTATTGGTACAGTTTCAGTCTTCATTCCTCGCATTCTGTTTATCTCGATCTCCAGGTCCTTTTATTTAGACAATTTCTCGATTATTTCCATGGAGGTATTTCTCTCGGATGGTACTGCTATGTCAATAAGTTTACACTTCCTGAATTTCTTGTCTTTTACGATAATATCAGGTCTGCTGGCTTTTCTTTCCCTGGATGGTGGAACAGGATTTAGGAGAAAAATTATTAAGAGCTACAAAGGACAGGAAATTGTGGAGAGCCATAATCGCCTACGTTCTGAATGTACATTCTTTTTCTCTCAAGAACTCCGATTACTATTGGTACAGTCTAAGTCCTCATTCCCCACATCCTGTTAATCTCGATCTCAAGGTCCTTGTATTTGGACAATTTCTGAATAATAATAATAATAATAATAATAATAATAATAATAATAAGAAGAAGAAGAAGAAGAAGAAGAAGAAGAAGAACTAGATTGGCGACAAGGTCTCATCATTTTACAATTGAAATGTCGAGTAACCGTAACTCCTATGTTTATAGTTTCTTCTCTCGTACTTATCGTTTGTAGAATTGTCTTTGTTTAATTTTTAATATAATACCAAAACAACAGTCAGTACGGTAGAAGCGATTGAAGAGTGATAACGCCTTTCCTTTTCCTTTCCGTTGGCGGGCTGAGACATGCCACGATGCGGTGATGGCAAGTTACTAGCCTACCTGTTGAGGCCTATCCTGTCCATCTCTCCCTCTCGCTTCCTCCAACAAATGATACTACTTCTACGGAACCCCGACTCCCGAGATAAGACCAGGATCTGTTGCATAGGTGTGAGCTGTGCTTATGAGAACATTTTTTCTTTAAGGCATGAACTGCCAGGGATCACCTCAATGTGTCGATCAGAACATTTTCCAATTAATTCCATGTCTCCAGCCACAACTGGAATTATTGATGTCTTCATTATTATTATTATTATTATTATTATTATTCATTAGTTTTCATTATTATTATTATTATTATTATTATTATTATTATTATTATTATTTGTGTATGTTACGTTTCCTGCTTTGTATCCTATAGAGTCGTGTCAAAACTATAGTCCTCAGGCCCCATACGAGAATTGTTATTTAACTGATAGCACTTTTCTTAGTATATGGGATGTTCCTTGTAGGACGATTTTCTGAGCGACTTGTATGTTGATGTTACCTGGGACACTGTTTGCAAAAGTGTCCATTCTTTTTCTCTCGAGGCCTAGTGCTCCGATTATTATTGGCACCGTCTCAGTGTTCATTCCCCACATCCTGTTAATCTTGATCTCCAGGTCCTTGTATTTAGACAATTTCTCGATAATTTTCATGGAGGTGTTTCTCTCAGATGGGTACTGCTATGTCAATAAGCTTACACTTCCTGAATTTATTGTCTTTTATGATAATATCAAGTCTGTTGTCTTTTCTTTCCGTGTTTGAATTGGCATGTCCCAGAGGATAGTTACATCGTTATTTTGGGTAACTGTGTATGGTTGGTGCTCATATCATCTCTCAGTGGTTTCGATTTTGTGCTTCTTGCATATCTTCCAGTGTACATATGTTGCTACCTTGTTATGTCTGGGTATATTCATTTTTTTTGGGTAGTTCCGGACATCCTGAGATAATATGGTCGATAGTTTCATAATATTTTCCGCAGATCCTGCTTTTCGGGTTAGTTCCATCCTTGATTATATGACAGTGATAGGATCTGGTGGTGATGCTTTGGCCCTGAGCTGCATTATTATTATTATTATTATTTTCTTTGATATTTGGCGTTTACACATTTCTTTCCGGGTCCCGCCCAGGGACCTAAGGTTAGAAATGGTATCATGACACTTTCCACTGCAAAATAATAATAATAATAATAATAATAATAATAATCATAATAATAATAATAATAATAATAATTAAATAGATAAAGCCCTTCGTAAAGTGTGGGCTGTACTTGTCAGAACAATCTTTTGTATCTCTTTGAGGCATGGACTTCCAGGGATCCCTTCAATTAGTCTACTGGAATCTTTTCCAACCAGTCCAAGGGCTCCAACTACAACAGGGATTGTTGATGTTCCCATGTGCCACATTTTTGAGATTTCTATTTCAAGGTCCTTGATTATTACAATTATTATTATTATTATTATTATTATTATTATTATTATTATTATTATTATTATTATTATTATTATTAAACAAAGTGTATAATGTGACTCTTCCAACATTTTTCAACAGTTAAGAGAAGAGTACGATTTAAGAAAAAGAAAAAGAAAGAAAAAACAATGTATTTTTTCTTTTCTTTTTCTTAAATAGCGCTCTTCTCTTTCTTCTTCTTCTTCTTCTTCTTCTTCTTCTTCTTCTTCTTCTTCTTATTATTATTATTATTATTATTATTATTATTATTATTATTATTATTTCTTCCTTTGATTTCTGTTGTATATACATTTCCTTCCGGGTCCCAACCTGAGATCTAAGCTCAGAAATGGTTTCATGACATTTTCCACTGATTATTTTTGTAAAAAAAAAAAAAAAAAAGACCACACACATTTTACAAAGATAAAACCCGTTGTAAAATGTGAGCTGTACTTGTGAGTATAATGTTTTGTATTTCTTTAAGGGAATGAGATACGAGAAATCTCTTCAATGAGTCTATCGGGACATTTTCCAATCAAACCGAAGGCTCCAATTACAACTGGAATTATTGACGTAATTATTATTATTATTATTATTATTATTATTATTATTATTTCCTATGTTTTATCTTGTATACATATTTACTTCAGGGTCCCAACCCGAGACCTAAGGTCACAAATGGCATCATGGCATTTTCCACTGAGCATTTTTAGAAAAAAAAAACTAAGCCCGCACATATTTTACATAGATATAAGCTCTTCATAATGTGTGAGCTTTACTTGTGAGTACAATTTTTGTATTTCTTTAGGGCTTGTGCTACCAAGAATCTCTTCAATGAATCTATCAGAATGTTTTCTAGCCAATCGGAGGGATCCAACTACAACTGGAATTATTGATGTCCTCATATGCCACACTTTTTTAGATTTCCCCTTCAAAAACCTTGTATTTTGATAGTTTTTTTTTAAAGATTTTCAGACACATTACAGCCTGCAGGGACTAACATGTCAATAAAAAGGCAAATTTTGTCTTTGCGGTCTCTAATCACGGTGTCTGGGCGATTAGCTTTGATGGTTCTGTCCGTGTGTATTGTAAAGTCCCATAGAATTGTTACAGGTCCTATGTCTGCAACCGGGTCTGAGTGGTGTTCATACCAGTTTCTTGCAGTTTCTTTCCTATAAAAGTTGCATATTTTCCAGTGCAGATATTGGCTCACTCTATCATGCCGAATTTTATATTCAGTTGGTGCCAACACTGTGCAACCTGATAGATGGTCAATTGTTTCTGGATATTTATCGCAGAATCTGCATTTAGAGTCAACACAATTTTTAGTATGTGTGCGTGGTAATTTCAGCTTCTAAACCTGCACTACGTAATCACAGATGGGTACGGGGTTTATCTACATCAGCTTGTTTGGTACGGGCAGAGTATTGACCATGAAGAGGTTTATCTTGTTATTGTTTCTGCATTTAGTACATTGCATTTGCTTTTGCTTTCCTTTTTTTTTAGGTTCTTTGTCGCTGCATTTGGTGTATTATGGTTTATTTGTACTTCTTCACCCTCTTGAAATTCCCTTCCTTTATTTCTGAATAAGGTTTCTATTATTATTATTATTATTATTATTATTATTATCTAATTGAAGAAGCATTGATGGGTGCGTTGCAATTAAAAAAATAGCAAAAAGGAAACATAATATGAATAATTATCATCGCTAAATGCGAAAATTATTATTTTTATTACTTGTAAAAATATTTGTTATTGCCTTTGTTGTTGTCTATGTTGTCGCAGTCAAGATGGCGGTCGTGATGGTGAAATAGAATGATGATCATCATTGTATTTTATCAGTACTCTTTACGCGCTATGTCTCTTTAGGACATGAGTCTCCACAGCTTCCTTTCTTTCGTTGCGTTTAACAATAGACACACGTCTACAGCCCCCTCATTGTCTTTGCGGTACTTGTTTCTCCACCCATTCGCTCAGGTTTGGTTACTGCCTCTACTTCTCTTGCCTTCAATGTGTCCTGTGAGTATTAGATTTACCAAGCCTTCTTTCCCGTTTCATCGGTCTCATTCTGATTTATCTGTAGTTACTATTCTTGAATATCTCTTATTTTTTTCCAATGTCTGTCTATTCAAACAATTTTCGTTGAAGTTACATTTTGGTAACTTCAGGTCATATCTTCATTTTGGGCAGCGTTCACTTCTGTGAAGGAAATTAGACATTACATCGTAGATCAGCACTCTTCATTTTGAGAGGAAAAATAATGCCGCTGAAGAATTTAACTTCCTTTCAAAATAAAATATGTTTCAATATTTTTCATTTTGTATTCAAAGTTACCTTTCTTGCTTAATCACTTGTCAAATTAGTTATCTTAAATTAGTTTTATGTGTTTTAAAATAGTCATTTTACCTTCATGGTTAGTATTTACTGAACTTAGTTTAGTGCACGTATATAAAAGTCTAGAGAATCAGGTGTGTCGAGAATCTGTAGTAAGAGTAGAACATCAAAATATTTAAATATTTTGATCTTCTACAGAGGACCAAATCATCAAAACCGTAAGTGTAGGAAGTCATTGTCATAATTACAGAGAATCAAACTCGTAAATGTATAGAATCAATGTCGCAATTACAGTAAGCTCGTAAGTGTAGAGAATTAAAGTCGTAAGTGTATAGAAGGAAAATCATAAGTGTATAAAATAAAAGTCGTAAGTGCTGAAGATCAATGTCCTAAATATAGAGAGTCAAAGTAATAAGTGTCAAGAGTCAAAGTCGTAAGTGTGAAAAAATCAATATCATAAGTAAAGAGAATCAAAGTAATAATTGTAGAGAATAAAAGTCGTAAGTGTAGAAAATCAATGTCTCAAGTACAGTAAACTCCTAAGAGAATTAAAGTCGTAACTGTACAAAATGAACGTCGTAAGTGTAGAGAATAAATGTCGTAAGTGTAGAAAATCAATGCCGCAAGTACAGTAAACTCCTAAGAAAATTAAAGTCGTAACTGTACAAAATGAACGTCGTAAGTGTAGAGAATAAATGTCGTAAGTGTAGAAAATGAAAATCGTAAAAATAGAAGATCAATGTCGCAAGTACAGTAAACTCCTAAGTATAGAGAAGCAAAGACGTAACTGTTCAAAATGAAAGTCGTAAGTGTGTAGAGAATGAAAATCAAAAGTGTAGAAGATCTACGTCCTACGTATAGAGAGACAAACTGGTAAGTGTAGAGAATCAAAGTCGTAAGAAAATCAATATCAAAAGTGTAGAAAATCAATATCATGAGTATGGAGAATCAGATCAATAAGTATACAGGATCAATGTCGTAAGTGTTGGGAAGAAAATCGTATATACAGAGAATGAAATTCATAACTGGTGAGAATCCCATTAACGTTCAAACTCATCACAGAAGTAAAATGGGACGATTATTCTTTATATTTTGAGTTGAAAAAAAGATATAATAAAGTAGACTGAGGTTCGTTATAGACTTATTATTCGCTATAGCCTTGTTATAGCCTTCGTTATTCGCTACGAACGGTCTAAGAAAAGGAAAATCTCTAGGTATTAAAAATAGTGCAGAAACCACTTCACTATCTTCTAAATAAATAAACGGCAAATTCTGTCTGTCCGTCCGTGTGTCTGAAACTCTTCTAACTGGGGCCACATTTGCTCTACATAGACATATTATACCATTTTGGAATCAGGATGATCCCGGTATTGAAAATGTGCCCTTCATCTGGTGCTTAAACAACAAGCATTGGGATTTGTGTCCGGATGAGGAGGGAACAGTTAAACATTCAAATTTTTAAATAAATGAAAAATAATTAATATTTAAAAAGTTTTAATTTATACTGAGTTTAAAGTAAGACAAAAAGGTTGTGAATTTAATTTTTTTGTTTTAAATTCAATTTCAAATATCTCCAAAATTTTAATCAATTTTATTTCTTCAAAATGCCAAGAAATAAGAGTTAAAATGAGAGGTTCCGTGACGTGAGGTTTTGAAGTTCCGAAGAGTTTGAAGATTTGAAGAACTCGACTCAGTTGTAGTCCCATGGAGTTTTTGATTTGAAGAACTCAATTTTCGACCTGATTTTGAATTTCGGCGCAAATCGGACTTTTGGTCTAAATCTGTCTTTTGACTGGAATTGGACTTATAGATCAGAGTTATATTGACGTTTTGAAATTCCATGGAATGAATTGAGGAATTCGAAGTTATTTCTTCAAAATTATATTTGATGTCTTCTAAGCTGGTCCGGAGGTCCAATTAGCCCTCCACAGGAGCTAGATTAAAAGTCCGCGCGGATTGCAGCCTTTAATCTAGTTCCCAACAATGTATTGCAATTCCCACTCGATGAACAAAAGGAACCTATACAGAGCCATAATCCCCTACGTTCTGAAAGGACATTATATATATATATATATATATATATATATATATATATATATATATATATATATGCTCCTGAAAAATATATTTCGGTTGAGCACTCTGGGGAGGAAGTGTGGGTTTGTAAACACTGACTATTACGGCTAATAATGCAAGACTCTTCGGTAAATCGAATCTAGTTCTCTCAGTCACTGTGTGTTTATCTAAAAATAAATACGCTTAAATTCACCTTCTTCTCTGCTGTGAGCCAACGGCTACAGGGTAAAATTTCCAACTGACGCGAATTCAGCCGGTTTTCGATTCTAGCCAGAGGCAACCGGACGTCTAGCCACACTGATGAGCTGTGATACAGCGAAACAGTCTGTCTGTGGATGACCATATATATATATATATTGTTCATTCTTAGTGACTACGATTTCTTTTAATGACGCACGCTGTCTAGAATATAATGGTATATCGTACAATACAGAATGCTCGCAATCATTTTCCTGAATTACCCATTCTAACTTGGTAGTTGTACAATATATGATCGTGTAGCGTAACGGTCATCGGCACGAAAATGGAATCAGCAAGTCGATTTCAAATCTCGTCTAATCTGTTGCATTCACTTTCAGATAAATGTCTTCGTAAATTGTGTTAAGCGTTGCATGGGATCCCTAACTGATGTTCTGGGTTTTTCTAAGTAGATTTGCATATGTTTCATCCAGTTGTCTTTCAAGACAAACAGAATAATGTCCAAGTTTATGATTTACTCATACAACTCCTACTAATTAACCCATAGCTGGAGGAGAAGAGGTGTATTCATACCTTTCCCAAAGGTATTTACATGTAAGTGAATATAACGAACCCGACTGTAATTGGAACTTGGATTTCCAGTTACGAGCCATCATCTATTACACCACTCGCACATCGCAGCTTACAGCACCTAAAAGACCTGGCTCGACGTTGCTTAACTTCGGCGAGAGTAAGAGAACCAGTGTTTCAACGTGATATGGCCGTAAGCCAAACCCACTGCACATCCAAACTTATAGCACCTGGTATTCCCAAGCGGCCACCTATCTAGGTACTTACCAAGATCGACGTTGCTTAACTTCGGTGATCGTTCGGGAGCCGGTGTTTTAATGTGATATGGCTGTAAGCCATGCCCTAGGCACATCCAAGCTTACAGCTGCTGCTATTCTCAAAGTAGTCACCTATCTAGGAACGGAGCAAGCTCAACATTGCTTAACTGCGGTGATCGGTCGAGAACCGGTGTTTAAATATGATATGGCTTTAAGCCATGTCCTCGTCACAATCAAACTTAAAACTGCTGCTATTCTCAAGTAGTCACCTATCCAGGTACTGACTAGACTAGACGTTACTTAATTTCGGTGATCACACGATGAGAACCGGTATTTCAACAGGATATGGCCGTAAGCCAGGTTTCTTGTGGAACGACATATTCACCTATGTCCTGAAAGGACCTGTTATATAAAAAATCTTTCGCTGCATTCATGGTGGCTATACAAACTGATTGTTTTTAATGTGGCGGACTCTTTTGTTCATTGGTCAAGGCTGAATGCCGTGAAACGCAAATATTGCTGGGGTACACAATCATACTTGTTAGCTGTATAATGTACTAAGGTCACCCAGGGATTGAAAAATATAATTCCAACATTTTTTAGTATTCGAAAATCGTTTCAAGTAGAATGAAATTTCAAAGGGGAAATATATTGCCATCTCGTTACGAAAAAATATGACGTAAATGTCCTCCATTTCCGACTTCACACAGACCACGAATCCAAAAACCCATGAGCATCGTAATGGCACCACGCGTACTACAGCCGCAGTAGAAGTGGTGTGTCTTGACGGAGACCGAACCTCTCCAGGCCGGTTTGAATGAAAATCTTTCCTTCTACTAGACTAGTCGCCAGAGATATAATATTTTATATATCACGAACAGTATTGGGCAAAGTGTATGACAAAGTGTAAAGAACTTACTTGTGACGCGTTTCGTCCTTCGGGACTTCATCGGAGTAAATTTGTGCTGTTGGTGGGACTACGCATGCGCACGGCAGAAGGGTGCTGGGAATTTTAGAATTTTTTTTTTAATATCTAGCCGAATTCATATAGAGTCTTTTTTCTTTCCATCACTTTTGTAAGAAGGTATTACACACAGTGATATTAGAAGATCTGCCTTGAATAGTAAAATACTGTAAGAGCCAGGGCGCAAATTTACTCGAGATAACCTTACGATTAAGGTACTCTCTTGCGTTGAAGTAAATTATTTTTTAAGCATTTAATGTCAAAATTGTGGCCAGTCTCGTTACGACGGGTAACCAAAACACACACACACACACACACACACACACACACACACACACACACACACACACACACACACACATACACACACACGGATACACACACACACACACACACAATCCCATCATTCATATATATATATACACATATATGTATATATATATATATATATATATATATATATATATATATATATATATATATATATGAGCCAAATGATAACACACACCCATAGTAATATACACGTTTACACGCATCATACTCACTCACTCCTAAGAACCAAATAATACACACACACACACTTAACCCATGCGCTTTCCAGGAACCAATAAAACTGTCAAAATGGCCAAGGAAATTCAGAGTAGCATGAATCCATCCAGCTCTTATCTTAAATAACAACTTAAAAGAGACTGTTTGACAAACACAAGGACTGACCAAAATTCATGCTAATAAAAAAAAAAAAAACAAATGAAAACTACAGACAAAAGTTCATTTTCTCCATCAAGACATTCATTTCTGTAGTTCACAGCAAGCAGAATTTTTTTTTCCAGATGATGGCCATGTTGGCCGAATCTATTCGAGGAATCTAAATGAAATAATAATAAAAACGAAAGAATATTAATATACAACCCAGTGTATCTGAAGATTTGAATTTTTTTAATATATTTAATTGTTCAAAATATATATATATATATGTGTGTGTGTGTGTTTGTTTGTGTGTGTGTGTGTGTGTGTGTGATAGCATTTGTCGCTTAGCTGATGTTATCTACTCGTGAGTCTCGGAGACGAAACTTTGTGTAATCGTTCGGTCCTACTTGTCAGGAGGTAGCAGCAATTGTCTGCGGATTTTCTCACTTTCATTCATTTCATTATTTTATATTAAATTAGAAATATACTATGAGCTTTTTATTGGCGTTAGGTTGTTTTTTTTCTACTTTTTTGTGTGTCCGTCTGCGTGCGTACGCCTTTACGTATATATATATATATATATATATATATATATATATATATATATATATATATATATATATATATATATATATATATATATATATATATATGAATGGTTAGAACGTGAACGTTCGCATTCTGACCATGAGAACCGTTTTCGAATCTTACCACGGTTGATTTCTCAGGAAGACTTCTTGACGTTATCGGTCTGGGGAGGGGGGCGATCCCAGCGTGCGGCACTTTTGGAAAGTGTCTGAAGATCATACCAGGTACTAGATAACGCGCTCTCTCCCAGAAACTGTAACTAAGGTCGGCTCAGCATAATTACAGTATAAACCACAGGTTAGCTCTGTGGGTGCTGAACAAACACAAATGTGCCTGAGCTTGTGCCTGCAGTAGGGATTGGATAGCCGCCCTAGTAGACGAGTGGCCAGCTATTATAATATGATATTGACTACTCGTTACCACAGTTTTAAATCCTTCGATGGTTGCTGGAACACCCTGTATATAGCGTTATAGTCACAAGGATGAAAAGTGGGATAAGCGAGCCGAGTTCGAATCTCACCTTATCTGTTTAACTCACTTTTGCACCAATGCCCTTGAAAAAGACGTGAATCCTTCTTTCTCCTTCCCCCAGCTATGGGTTAAATAGTAAGGTGTAGGAGGCTCTTAAGTCTTAGGTGCAGACCAAATGATAACACACGTGGACTACTGCATAACACTAGACTTGAATCTTTTTCATATCCAAAATTTCATTTTATTTCACTCCGTATTTTATTAATCTCTATCGTTCAGTGGTCTTTTTTTTTTTTAGCGGAGCCATGATCGAACATGGACCTTACATTCTCACTTGCGATGTCGGAGAGACGACGCTGAGTTGTTTATATACATTTTTCTGTCATGATGCTCGTGGACGCGCATTCAAACGGTCACGTAGTTCTGCATTTGGCGGCCGCTTCTTAATTCAGGTTAACACTGCACCTAGCTCCCTCGGTCTAGTGTGAAATTGAGTGCAACCCCTCGGTCTAGTGTAAAATTTCGTGCAGTGCGACAAGATCTGGGGAGAGGTCAATAAGACACTAAAAACACATGGCGACGCACAGACAATGAAGAAAAGGAATCTGTGGAGAGCCATGATCAGCTACATCCTGAAAAGACATGACAATAAAAAAAATGGTACGAGTAAGCAATGGTAACCCACTCCACTAACTTTCCCAAGTTAGTGGAGTGGCAATTCACAGATAATCAAAAAAATGAAGCTTGTGGAGAGCCGTGATCGATTTCATCGTGAGTGGACGTGGCAATAAAAATTATATAGTAGACAACGGGAAACCATTCCACTATTTTTCCTAAGAATCCATGACAGTTCACAGATTGTGGAGGTCCATAATAACCTATATCCTGAATGGACATGGAAATTAAAAAAAAAATCCGCTCCAAGATAGTGAAGAATACGTGACAAATAACCGTCCTGGGTATGACGATAAACAACATCCGCCTCCTGAGTAAGACGATAAACTACATCCGCGTCCTGGGTGAGACGATAAACTACGTCCAACAGCAAGGCCTATCAGGAGGTTTTGAGGAGCGTGGAACCACCTCTTAATCGCTGGTGTTCCCAGGTCCACCCTGACTCGGGGCGGTAGCACCTGTTAGGGTCACTGCTGTGGGCAAATAGTTAACCCCCAAAATTGGTTCAAAACACTATGAAAGTATAAAAAGTAGGTTTTAATACCAGAAATACTTTGTAAAAAATTATTACCAGCGATACATTATTTCCAGCAATACATTTAAAAAAAAAAAATTATTACCGGCTATACATTTTTGAAAAAAAATTACCAGCGATACATTTTTGAAGAAAAAATAAAACCAGAAATATATTTTTAAAGGAAACAAATATTACCAGCAATACATTTTTTAAATAAAAATATTACCAGCAATATCTTTTTTGAAATAAAAATATTACCAGCAATACCTTTTTTGAAATAAAAATATTACCAGCAATAAAAATTTTGTCGGCATTAAATAACCCATTGTGGTTGATATGCCGTAAAACAAATGAAACCGTGACAAATAAAGAAAAGGCATCTGTGGATAGCCATGATAAGCTATGCCTTGAACGGAAGTGGCATTAAAATGTTTGCAGAGCATGCAACAGGAAACCACTTCACTATCTTTCCGAATAATATTCAGCCATCCACAGATTATAAAGAAAACGAATATCGGGAGAGACATGATCGCTTACATCCTGAAATGACATGGCATTAAAAATTGAAATTAAGTTTCAAAATGGAAAGGAGAACCTGTCTATATTTCTGAGATGAGGTGTTATGTACATTATTTACATTATTCGGACTATTGTCCTCATCTTTGTCGCCATATTTATTACAACGTTTCGGCCGTTGTACGCTTCGGCCTTCTTCAGGTGGTTGGAATGTCGAACTGAACCCTTTATGGCGCAGTGGATAAAGGCGTTGGTTAGATCCAGTGATAGGACCCAAAGAGTGTGAGTTCAATACCCGGTTAAGGCAGTGGAGAACTTTCAGAGGGAAAATTAACAGGAGATAACTGATAACTGACATCCATTAAAAACATGGCACGTGAAACTAGAACAGTCTACCCCAGTGAGCGAAATAAGGGGTTCAGTTCGACCTTCCAAGCACCTGAAGAAGGCCGGAGCGTACAACGGCCGAAACGTTGTAATAAATATGGCGACAAGGATGAGGACAATAGTCCGAATAATGTAAATAATGTAGAAAGGAGAAATTAACCCGCGGATCCCCTGGATCTGTTCTCCTTGACCTCTCAAGATGACAATCATATATCTGTTTTCTTCTCATGGGGCATCTCATGCAGAAAACAATTTTAGGCGAGGTGTGTGTAACATTGCAAATCATATCCTGTCTGAGTTGAGTTCGGCTTTAAATTAGAATCGACTTATTCTGCCTCTATTCAGTTGTTGAAGTCCTTTGTCCCCTTGTCTTTCTAAGTGGAACTAAATTGTCATTTGTTAACTTATGTTGTCATTAGAGGCAATTATCCTGTGTAGCGGCCTCTCATTAAGTGTCACCAAGATGTTAATTAATTATTTTAATTTCTCCATTTTACACTAAATAGGCTCACATAATTATTCAACCTAGAAAATAAATAATCTAGACTTCTTCATTTCTCGATTTCCTCTACCCAACCTTGCATCCATGCGAATGTTAGGCGCCAACTGTAGAGATTCACTCTTACAAAGCACTCCCTTATCTTGACCTTCTGTCCGGATCAGATTAACCAATCTCCCTTTAGGATGTGAGCCTGTCTTTTGTAACTCTTAGCAATGTGAATATCGCTCATATTGCTATACCAGTAAAACAAATTATTTCTAGGGTAGCCATACTCATCAGGCGTCTTTGGGCACCTCAAGGCGGCGTAATGGTTAGCAAGCTTGTCTTGCTAGAACAATTAGGACTGAGTAGCGAGTTCGGTCCTCATTGGCTGCACATACTTTCAGCTTTGCACCACATCTAAGCTACGCTAGGAAAATCTCTACTCCGCAGGGGTCTTTTTTATTCTCTGATCTAGGATCGAACACAATTTTAGTCGTACTCTTCCTGAACTAATGTCTAATATATAAGAACGATGCCGAGAGGTTAGAACGTTCGTTTTTTGAACATGCGGCCCGGGTTCGAATCTCACCATGGTCGATTTGTCAGAAAGGTGACTTATTTATGCTATCGGTTTGGGGGGGGGGAGACGATTCCTAACTTTGTAATGTGTCTGAAAACGAAACCACGGTTTGACTCAAAGGGAAAGTGGAGCTGTCTGAGAGCCGTCGATGTTTGTGCTAGCACGAAGTCACAAGTCATCGTGGCCGATGGTTTGAGCGTGCTGGCCTTGTTCAGACTGTTGATCACGTTAGATAACGCGCTCTCTCCCGGAAACTGCAACTAAGGTCTGCTCAACGTAGTTGCAGTGTAAACCACAGGTGGGCTCTGTGGGTATTGAACAAACACAAATGTGCCTGAGCATACGTCTGCAAAAGGGATTGGCTTTCTGAATATACCACTTAATTTTATGAGGAAAATAATTATTTTTCTTTCGTTTCTTTCTCACTTGTTTACTCACATTGTCTCGTACATAACCACAAACATAAAATTTGAATAATTACAATATTTCTAGAATTGTGTAACCTTTCTTAACTTAAACTGGATAATACGTGAGTTAGGAGTAAATTGTTTTTTTTTTTAACAATATGTATTGCGTCTACTGGCCTCCGCATTCAAGTAAACTTAATGCAGAAAATGTGCTCTCAGGCAGGATACGGACCATGCACGCATTCATTTCAGAATTTTTTGTTAAATAAAGCAGACAAATTGTGTTAATTATACTCTAAATACTTTTCTTTATCTGACATTAATTTTTCTATGTCCCACAGTGCATCTCTGTTTATGAGAAAGGCCGCGTTTTTGATTGACTTCAGTGACTGTCAAGAATTATAAAATCCCATGATGACATGGTACCACTTTTTCACATATAATGCTTAAGTTATTTTTAATTTTTGAATGAATACATTTCATATTAAAAATAGCTCATGTATTATATTTAAAGGTCATCACAGCACGATGTCATTATTTAATTTAAATGTTTCTGATGTCGTCTGAATTGTGGCGTTGGACGGGGCCAGAGAATTTAAAAGCGTTTTAAAATGGCGTGTTCCAAAATTATAAGCGATTTTTATTAATTATAGCTTAGTACTATTCTACAAAGTATTATTGCATTGGGAATAAAGAAAAAAAAATTAGCACCATTTGTATATTTTGTTAAACAACACACGCACATACACAGAAATGTACTCTCTCTCTCTCTCTCGCGCACACACACACACACACACACACACACACACACACACACACACACACAGAGGCCCGCACGCGCTTAAAGGTGCTTTTACCAAACATGTGAGCAACAACGAAGTTTTGCAGAAAATAGAAACAAAAAGGAAACTAATACTTAACATCTGGAAGGGACAGTTGATGTTTTCTAGGGCATATAATGAGGAAGGAAGGCTTGGAAAATATGATACTCACGGGACAGATTGAAGTCAAAAGGGACAGAGGAAAGAAACGCATAATACTCTTGATTAAATGCATGGTGGAACAGGGGAAATAACAGAAAGGCAAAGTTTATTAAGAGCTAAGCTACAAAGGTCTGGAAGTTGTGGAGAGCCATGATTGCCTGCGTCCTGAAGGGACACGGTACATAAAGAAGGCAAAAGCAATTTCTATACCTGCTGAAAGGCGCATTTTCGCTATTATGACCTTCGATTACCCTCGACCAGGGATCACCAAACTACGGCCCACGGGCCGAATTCGGTCCCCAATGTCAATTAGTCCGGCCAGCCACTTCACTCTATCACAAATGAGCTAAAATATAATTATTTATATGGAATTATCAATAGATTGTAGATAGGTTGATTTACTTCATTATAATGGTCGCACTTAAGTCAGCCGTGTCTGAGTTGAAACAACTAAAGTAAAACTTGTCTTACTTCATTGGTGGAATTTTGGCAAAACACATACAAATGCTATGCATTGCAAAGTGAAGGAGAGTTTCTTTGGTTCAGAAATAAATCCAAGCAAGTGATGATGAGCCCGACCATTATAACTATGCTTAAGTTAGTCTTGTGCAGAGTTGGAATGACCAAAAAAGGTTGATTTACTTCACAGGTGGAGGTTTTGAAAGACGCATGCGCACACTATGCATTAGAAAGAGAGTTCAGTCATCAGTGGAAATGAACATGCTCCAGTGGGGTTATACTCGTTTACATTTTACTACATCTAGGAACAAGGGAAAGAAAGAAAGAAAGAAAGAAAGAAAGAAAGAAAGAAAGAAAGAAAGGAAAGGTTTGTCTTTTTATAGACTTAAACAACACCACCTAATGGGCATTTGTTGAAGCCAAGTACGGTTATAAAATTTTCAGTTCCTTTAATAGTATCATAGGAAAATGTATTTTTTTTATATTTATTATTATGTAATTGATTTTATTTCATTTCCCCACAAACAATTTATGAGAAAGCACCAGTCCTGATTCAAATTTGGATCTTTTAGAACAGGGGTCACCAAACTATGCTCTACGAGCTGAATCCGGACCCAAACAATGTCACTTCATCCAGCCCGCCACTTCAGTGTGCCACAAATGAGCTAAAATATAATTATTTATATGGAATTATCAATATATTGTAGTTAAACTTATTATGTAGAAAAATAAATGTAAGTAAAATGCCAAAATTTGGCCATTCTGATTTTTGCATCAGACAGTAATATAAGTTTTTGGAAAATCAGTGAAATAAAGACTTAGGCGAATTTTGCAACTTTTGATATCCGAGCGTTTTTGTGTAAGTGCCTGCAATGAAGTTTCTAAGAAAAGCGATTACGAGCCTGCTGCAGTAATTATGTTTTAACTTGCATTGCCATATTTAAACCGGTTTGAAGAGTGACGTATATAAAAAGGACTGACGTCAGCGAATTTACGTCATATATTTTGCCTGACCTTATAAAATCTAAAGTATGTAAAGTCATCACATGTAACGAGGTTGACTGATGAACAGTAGAAAGAATTTCTCTTGGTTGGATGCAGCAATACCAAAACAAATATTACTAATATCTTAAAAGGTAAACGCCAGTTTCACAAATCTCACTAGTCTTTTGTGCTGCCTAGTTTGTGAGATTCGGATATGTGCGCACTTGGTGTGATTTTATTGCTATTGTCGCCTTCTTGGATAACTTTTTAGCAAATAAGTATGTTTGTTGTCTTTATTTGTGTGCATTCAGTGTATTGAACAAAATGGTTATCCGGCCCGCGCTCGTCATTCTCTCAGTTATCTGGCCCTCAGTGAAAAAACTTTGGTGACCCCAGCCCTAGACAATTCTTCATCTTTATCTATAGTTTACCACTCATATTCGAAGATACCCGTCTACTAGGTCGGCTAGCCAATCCCTATTGCAGACGTTTTCTCAGGCACATTTGTGTTTGTTCAACACCCACAGAGCCCACCGGTGGGTTTAAACTGCAACTATGCTGAGCAGACCTTAGTTACAGTATCTGGGAGAGAGCGTGTTATCTAGTGTGATCAACAGTCTGAACAAGGCCATCGCGCTCAAACCATTGTGACTTCGTGCTAGCACAGTCATCGACGGCCCCAAGGGTTCCGTCTACCCAATTTTACTCACGAGGCTTGGGCTAACCCATGGTGCCCCCTCCAGTCCGATAGCATCAGGAAGTCTTCTTCCTGACAAATCGACCATAGTGAGATTCGAACCCGCATCTCATGGTCAGAAAGCGAACGTTCTAAAAACGTCCTAGACAATTACACTGTAAATAAATAGATTTCTTTACTTAAGTATGTGTTCCCTGTAAATAAAATCTTTATAGTAGTAGTAGTAGTAGTAGTAGTAGTATATATATATATATATATATATATATATATATATATATATATATATGGGGGGGGGTCATTAAAAACGACAGAGAAGATACTACGATTAACCTTTTTATTTAATTTTTTTTTGTGTTCGAACAAGGGTTTTCTTTTTTTGAACACAGCGTGTGTAGAAACTGTCCAAATGTTCTATAATTCCGAGCGCTTTCGATAATATATTTGTTGTGGTGGAATCCACCTAATCTGCATAGGTGACTACCAACTATATAAATAATGGTTGATACCGGAAGACGAGAGAGAAGGAAGTTGGGAATCACGAGATCCAACTAGAGACTCTGATCGACTGCGACTAGTCAACACATTCTCCAGGAACGTCTTCCCAGAAATATACAGAAATACTATATGTACTTATTGTGTTCACTTTCTTGTTATAATACATTCTTGTTCTAAGTACATTTTGTGTTGCATTATTATTCCATGCAATAGGCGAGATTCAACATTGAGTCAAGACTCAACAATATTAAACCATTATCAAGGATGATTTTATTTAGTTATTTATTTTTTTAAAAGAAAAAGCCAACACTTTAAAAAATTAACTAAGATCACGGTTACAGTGCGCAGTGTTCGGAAAATAAAACATCTCTATAACACTAAAAACATACACAAAGCACACACTAAATTAAACTGAATAAATAAAATCATTCTTGATAATGGCTAAATGTATAGCCGAAAGCGTTCGGAATTATAGAACATTTGGACGAAAACAAGAAAAATTAAATAAAAAGCTTAATGGTAGGACCTAGGCTGTTGTTTTTAATGAAACATACATAAATGAAGGATTGCTGCATAAATACACAATATATATATATATATATATATATATATATATATATATATATATATATATATATATATATATATATATATATATATATATATATATAAGTTTTATTAAAGACGACTGACAAAGTACTGCATTTAAACTGTTTATTATTTTTTCTTGTGTTCGTATTCTTTTCTGGGCATAAAGTGTGTAAAATTTATCCAAATGTTGTGCATATCCGAGCGCTTTCAGCTATTCTTTTAGCCATTATCAAGGATGATTGTTTTTATTCTTAACTGGATGTATGGATGTGTGTATCTAGATTTATAGTGGGTTTTTTGTTTTTTTTATATTCCCAACACGGTCAGCACATTGTGGCCGCGTTCATAGTTGATATTACTGAATGTTGGCTTATTGTTTTCTATTATTAGTGCTTCCATTATTTTTTAGTCTTTTTTAAATGTGTATCCGGCTATCATATTTGTATTTTCTACAAGTAGGTTGCCGATGGTGTTTGGAAGGTTTCCGTGCGTATTTAAACGATTCCTAACTTAACTATGGTCAGAGAGATGTAACGTGAGTCTTCTTGATAAGCATGTAGTGGTATGTCCAATATAATTATTCATGGATTTGGTTTGATCAGGAACGCAGTTCCTTAAGGGATATATGAATTCATGGCTGAAAATCCAGGCACCTCTATTCGTCATCGCGCGCAGGAATTGAACCTCTCCACAACAAGGTTACATCGAATTTTGACAAAACAAAATGTCTCTACACGCTTACAAAATTCAATTGACACAAGAACTGAAACCTGCTGACCATTTGGAGCGCCGTACATTCATCAATTGTGTGCACGTGCAAAGACAAGCCGATGAAGATTTTCGCCATAAATGCTCTTTAGTGATGAAACCAATTTTCATCTTGGTGGATTCGATAATAAGCAGTATTGTCGCATTTGGGTTGATGAGAATCCAAGGAAGATTGTTGAAAAGCCACTGCATCCACAAAAGGTGACTGTTTGGTGTGCATTTTTTACTAGCGGAATCATTGGACCGTATATTTATAAATCTGAACGTCCATTTTCGTAATAGACTTCGATAACTTTAACACGTTGTTTGATTGTTAATCTTTCTATGGTTGAAATTGCCAAAGACTTAAGTTGTTAAATCTGAAAGAAATGTAAAAAATCATTAGACGCTTAATTCACATTTAAAATCGGTCCATCTTAATTCACATTTAAAATCGGTCCATCTTATATTTGGCGAACACTAGTATAAAAAAAAGATAATTCTTTCTGCAAGTTTAAAACTGTGACGTGTAAGCGACTCTCGAGCGCATTAATAATTATCATAATGAAAGGAGTGGAGAGAAAACAAATAGGCAAGAGGAGAAGTAACTATAACATATCTATGTTTCTCTCTCTCTTTCTTTCTTTCTTTCTTCGCCACGCGTCTCTTTAAAACCAGACTGCCCGGCCCCCTAAAACGGATATATGCGGAATTAGATCAAAGACTCATAACGCCGACACTGGAAAGTTCATGTTCGGACCAGGTGAACTGTTTCATCTCCCGGACACGTATTTTAATAAGAATTTAAAAAAAATTCATTTGGCGAAAACCCTCGTGCCGATAAGATCACAGACTATGTCTTCCGTGTATAGTAAAGAAAGGCAGTAATTTGACTCACAGAATCATTTCGTCGGCGAAATGAAGAATTAAATTTGAAGTATTAAAGAATTGATTTTCTTTCATAATGGGATTAAGACAATCAACAAGATGAAGTCATCGAACTGCATCTAATAATGCGAAAAGAAGAATTTGAACTGCTTACTTTTGAAATGCCTGGAAAATAACTCCCCTACACTTGATGAATTTCTAGATAAGTATTTGGCCCATCTTCGCCATTTCTACCCTATACACATTTTCGCCAAACGAACTCCCGTTATTATATGTAACATACTATAGAAAATGATGCAATTTCTCGTCAAGGAAAGTTTTAGAAAAATCGGATTCCCTTTGGCGCATTTCTTAATAATATATAAAAAACGCCTATACACATTTAAAAAAAAAATAAAATAAAACTCTCGACCACATATTTTGAGCAATTGGGTGTACAAAACCCCGTAAGAAGTTTGTGGAGCTAACACGCGTGTCCGTGATCCCATCAGAACATTTAAAAAATGAGACCGCTTCAGAACAGTTTACTCGTCCGTCAAGATGAATACAACTGTTTCTCACAGCAGTCCGCCCCTTTGACCGCTGAATTAACAGTATCAAATTACAATTCTCAACTTGGCGATAATGCTTTTAACGCCACGGGGCTGCTGATATTTTTCTGTAACTCGCAGAGACTTTAAAGAAAACAAAACACGACGGATTAATTTGTGTTATCAGATATTTCCACAAGTTCTTGTGTTGTAAAAAGAAAAGGAAATAAAAAAAACTTCTTTATTTTGTAGCACTCGTGTTAATCGTTTTCTATTAATATTAGTACCATTACATATACACCGCATTCCATCACACGAATATGTCTCTTTCCCTTTCTTTCACTCGTGGCTGTTCGCTTATTAAAATTTTGTTTAACTTTCATATCTTCGTTCTTGTCATTCTTTTACTGGCCGTTGATAATAAAGGGTGTTTCCTTAAGACGGATCAAAGTCAGCAGTAAGTAAATCAGTGTTGATGGTGAAAATTTATTTATTTCTCTATTGGATCATATTATTTAAGTCATGGCTATTATGTGTGTAAAATAATATCGCCCAAATGTCCGCCAAGGCTTCGGCGGCACACCTCCACTCGACAGTCAAAATCTTTGACGACGTCTCTACATAATTGCTCTTCGATCTCACAAAAAAGCCTTATTATCACATCCTTCAGCTGTTGAATTGTTGTTGGCTTGTTAGCATAGACCTTACTTTTGAAATGACCCCAAAGGACAAAATCTAAAGGCTTCAAGTCGCACGAGCGTGATGGCCATTGACTTTGCTATTTCGAGAGATGATGCGACCTGGGAACTTCTCATTCAAATTCTGTTTGAACGTTTTTCGTAATAGGCTTCGCTAACTTTAACACGTTGTTTGATTGTTAATATTCCCATGGTTGAAATTGCCAAAGTTGTTAAATCTGAAAGAAAAAAATTATTAGACGCTTAAACTTAATTCACATTTAAAATCGGTTCAAGTTATTGGAACACCCTTATATATTTCGACGTTCGAACATCGAATGGTTCCGTCCTGGCAGACAATCCAATCTTTTTTAATGAATCTCCTGAATTTATCATCTTAGATATCGAAACCAATCATCAAACAAAAATACAAAAATTCAATTATAAAAACGAATATTGAGAGGATATAGGGAGCCTGTATAATATTATTTATCTTATTCCCGGTCGTGTCAAAACTAAAATTCTCTGCGCTTCCGGGGTCTGCGAGGAGACGCAAATTGGTACTGGAGATTTTAGGAAACATGCTGCCACTTAGTTTTCGGCTAAATCTATCGGACATCTGGCGTGAATTTGCAAAAGCACGAATAATGATAAGTAGGGACAAATCCTCTTGAAAAGACGTGCCTCCTGGTAGATGATGCAGCCCAGACCGAGAAAAAGACATATTAGAAAACATATGAAATCTGTCTATATTTCTGAGATGAGGTATTATGTATACTATTTACATTATTCGGACTATTCTCCTCATCTTTGTCACCATATTTATTACAACGTTTCGGCCGTTGTACGCTCCGGCCTTCGTCAGGTGGTTGGAATGTCGAACTGAACCCTTTATTTCGCTCACTGGGGTAGAGTGTTCTAGAACCACGTGCCATGTTTAATGGGTGTTTAATGGATCAAAATTTAACAATTCTAATAAATAATCCCAATGAAATCCCAGAATGGATCAATGAAGGTGTTACATATCTTCTGCCAAAAACAGGTGAAACAGATGATACAAAAATGATAGGCCAATAACATCGACCACATAAAAATTGATCAGGTCTGTCCTGACGAACTGTACTTATTCTTTTCTCGATGAAAACAACATTCTTCCTCTAGAACAGAAGGGATGTCGAAAAGGTTCATATAGTTACAAAGATCAACTACGAATAAATAAAAGATGTGATGCACAGGACCAATGCTTGCTAACTGGAAATTATCAAGCGCACATACTGAAAACTGCGTTAACAAATTACAAATTAACCCTTTGATTTTGTTTTGAAGTTAACTTCTCTTGTGATTCAACAGCTTGAGAGTGGAAAAGAGGGCAAGAATAGATTAGAACTCCACTATGAAAGAAAATTTATTCCGTTTAATTTAGTGAAGTAACATACTTATACTAAAACTCATTCCTAAGTTGTGTATACGATAGGGGTGTAGTATGAAAATAAAAGACGTTGCTTGAATGTTCACCCCCCTGCCCCTCCCCCAACACTTTCAGAGTTCCAGAATCGCCACTGTTTGAATATAAACGTAAATGAATCCATATGATCTTGATTTTTTGTTATACCGGCTGTATCATAAACCTTCGACGTAGCGTAATAGTTAACAAGCCTGCATTGATAAATCAATTACGACTGAGTAGTGAGCTCGATTTATAGTGGTTGCTCTACACTTTCGACTTTGTGCCACACCTACGATACACCTTAGAAAATAATTTTCTGAGCACTTCGACGGGGTGAAATGCTAAGGCAAAGCTTGTCTCGATAGATGGCTGAGTAGTGAGTCCGATCCTCATTAGGTGCTCCTTACTTTCGGCCACTTCTAAGCTACGCTTATAAAATCATTTGGGCATTTCGACGTGGCGCAATGGTTAGCAAAATTGTCTCACTGGATCATTTACGACTGAGAAATGAATTCGAATAATAATGAATTTGACTAAGCTGATTTGTTTGGAAAATACTTCGTCAAAAATCCTACTTCGCGGTTGAATAATTTCTTTAATTTAACTTTATAGGACTTTATGTTTAACAATAATTTTTTTATTTTCCTTTTTAGCAGCGAAGAATAAATTCTTAGGATTTCTTACTCTTAAGCATGCAACATACAACTGGCCATGCGTGAACCAAAATTCCAACTTTTTGAAGCATTTGTCCTTGTGATTTGTTTATAGTTCTTGCAAAACAGTGCGAAACAATATTGCATTTTCATTAAATATGTATTTGTTATTTTAATCATTAAATTTTTAAAAAAATATAGTGGGAGTATTTTATATGTTAAATAATAAAAATTTAAATTTTTCTAAAAAAATAAATGAAAATTTATTGTACTAAGCTATATATCCTAGTAAAAAAACTAACTGCACTTTGTAACTGTTTGCACGTCTCCGAAAAATTTGGTTTCGATCGGTCAATGTATGCCCATTTTGGAGGGTGTGAGGGACGGACTAACAGAAGCTGCAGAATTTTATACATATATATATATATATATATATATATATATATATATATATATATATATATACACAAACTTGCATATATATATATATATATATATATATATATATATATATATATATATATATATATATATATATATATATACAAACTTGCATATATATATATATAAACTTGCATATTCGGATTTTGTTTTGTCTTTTCCATATTTTTCATCATACCGTCGGATCTACATCCACATGTTTGCTTATATATATATATATATATATATATATATATATATATATATATATATATATGTAGTAAAACCCGGATATAATAGAAACCCGGATATAAGAGAGATTTTATCTGGTCCCAAATTAGAGCCTGTGTTAAAACAAAATAGACCAAACCCGGATATAAGAGAAACCCGGGTATAAGAGACTTATTCTCCGATCCCGACAACTCTCTTATATCCGGGTTACACTGTATATATATATATATATATATATATATTTAGAGAGACAGAGCGAGAGAGAGAAAGAGAGAGAGCGAGAGAGGGGGAGAGATGGGGGGTTGTAATAACTAGCGGTTATTGAATGAGAAATCGGAGAGCCGAGTTCGGATTCCAGTTAAGTTCGTTACGCGCAAATTACCTTTGGGAAAATTATGAATCCCCCCCTTAGCTTTGGGTAAATAGCAGGACAGATTGAGCTCTATAGACTTGGCTGGTAACCAGTCTCAGAGGAGGAAAACTCTGAATTCGAACTAGCCTGGAGTGGCAAGGCCTCCGTCAGGCTAGCCTACCCAGGATACATCCCTTCTCTTACGGCTGAGGCACATGTGGTACACCTATGAACGTAATGGGCTCCGGGAATGGTGATCGTGAAAGTAGTAATTGATTCGTTCTTATTGTCACTCAGAAGGTAATAAGTCACAAAACATATAGTAATGTATTTCAGGGGGTAACACAGGTGGAGACGACAAAAATTACATTCGTCCCGGGGTAATATGAACCTTTTCTACGCCACTGCCAAAAATCCTAAACCTTAAAGGTAAACAATAAGGACCTGAAGATTCGAGAGATAATTGAGAATGACTCTATGACCGCTATATAATGAAAAGCTATAGAGTGAGAAATCGTCAATAGTGATGAGTCTTTCAGGAAACTTTTCACACGGTCGTCCTAGACAACCACCAGGGTTCTTTATCGTAAATATGCCAAAGTAAAGAGGAAGATAGTGACGAAGGGAGGGTAAAATTAGCTACAGGGTAGATGAGATAACTGATAACAGTCCACACAAAGCCCAATTATCTCGGCGCAAACAGGAGATAAATCATCCGACGTAAGAAAATAAAAAGGAGTGGTACGAACGAGAAAGCGTAAAACATTTTTATCTTGGAAAAGAGCTAATGAGATAGGGCAGTTGAAGCGACAAGAGAACTGTGCAAATCTTAAAATTATTGCACTCCCAGAAATTAAAGAACCAAATAGTTGCTGCAAATTTACTGGCAGGAAATAAATTCCCAGGTTGGTGTCGACAAAGAGAAGTCGACTGTGCTCGGGATCACCAACGACCGATCTTAGCTTCACCAGGGCTACATACAGTTTTGAATTCAGAGTTGTCCTCCTCCTAGACCGGTTGCTACGCAAGGCTATAGAACCCAGTCTGTCCTACTATAGATTCCGCGGGTATTAGGACGAAAGTGAATGTAGCGACTCGACTGGAACTCAAACTCGGCTCCGCGATTCCTCAATCCGAGTCCCAAGTCCATTACTCCACCGTGCCTCACAACAGGCATCTAGATAATAAATGATAACCTGGAAAAGACAACAAAACAGAATCGTATAATAACCAAATGACCAAATAAAAAATCTCTCTCTCTCTCTTACTTTCTTTCTCACTCTCTCTCTTTTCCCTTTTCTCTCACACACTCTCTCTATTCGTTTCTATCTCTCACACACACAAACATACACGCACATATACACACTTAAATTATCGCAGTTCAAATAGGGCATCTAAGCTGCGTTTAGCCGTTAAATTAATTAGGGTTACGAAAACAGATTAAAAGATCCTACGCCTATCGGTTAAAAACCAAGACGTTATATTTTCTTCCCCTTTGTGAAGAGCCATTATTATTCCAATCTCTGTTCGGACAACTGAGCTCTTTTTTGTGTTGATGTTGATGGTGCCGTAACGTTTCATCCGATCCCCTCCTACAACCTTAATAAGAAACGATCGGCTGAAACGTTATGAACGCTAGAGGGCACAGTGACGGTTACGTTATGAAGGTGATAAAATTGTCATGGTTATCATTCGGTTCCGAAGAAGAACCCCTGCCTGATAATTCCTCAGTGGATCCCGAGGTCTAAACGCGCAGTGTCTGGAGCAGTGTCTATACAGGGAATCTCTGTTTATGACTGTTATATAACGTACCTATGTCCAAGGTATTTATGCTGATTGGGACATAACATAATGGTTATGTCCCAATCTTCATAAATACGTTAAACAATATTGTAAGTGATGGTGAGGGGTAATATGATGTCTAAGTAGTCCATCACTAGCAGTGGTTTACCTACTTCACGCCGCTGGCGAGTATCGTATTTTGTTGATGTTGGGACATAACATAATGGTTATGTCCCAATCCTCATAAATACGTTAGACAATATTGTAAGTGGTGGTGAGGGGTAATATGATGTCTAAGTATTCCATCACTAGCAGTGGTTTACCTACTTCACGCCGCTGGCGAGTATCGTATTTTGTTGATGTTAGGACATAACATAATGGTTATGTCCCAATCCTCATAAATGCGTTAGACAATATTGTAAGTGGTGGTGAGGGGTAATATGATGTCTAAGTAGTCCATCACTAGCAGTGGTTTACCTACTTCACGCTGCTGGCGAGTATCGTATTTTGTTGATGTTATAAAGATTACCATTTCATTTTGGTTATTCCTCATTCAATAACATTTTCTAGATTACAACAGTGACCAATACCAAAGATGCACGTTGACGCTGTTCTCTTCGAAGTTTGCAGAGATCTGGTTGACAATGGCACGCCAAGGCGATCGGTCGGCAGCACATTCCTCGAACTCCTTTGGTCTGATCTTGCAACAGTGTAGGTTAGTTTTGATTGAGTCTTTGTACCGTTTAGTCGACCTTGATGTCTCCTGCCACATAGTAGCTCTCCGTACAACAGGCGTCTGGGAATGCGATGTTACTTTAAGCGGATGACATAGCCAGTCCCTCGGACTTGTGCTTTGATTCGGTGTTGGTTGAGTTCGTACGGTCTAAAAATGTCAAGGTTGGTGATACGGTCCTGCAACGTGAATCTTAGTAAAAGTAAGAGTAAAGAGCCCTCATCTGAAACCTTTCCAATTCTCAGTTGTAAACGAAGTGAAATTGCCACAGTTTCCTATATTTTTGTGCAGACCGCCAGTAATGTTACATCGACGTCAGGGGTCCATATGGGAACCGGATGAGAAGTTCGACAGTTGTACGAAACTGCATGCACGAAACTGCATGCACGAATAAGATGCTGAAGCGGACTAAGGTCAGGACACAGCCTTGTTTCAATAAAAAGATAATCTTGATAAAGATAATCTCGAAAACTGTTCAAAGGATTTGAAGAGCAATGTAACCCCTCTCCTGCAAAAAAAAATAAAAAAAGAAAAAAAATAGCTGTTGAAAGTAAATCTGAAATCTTTTAATGCGAGGATAATGATGCTGAAGTCACTTCGCGTCACATCACGAGTCCCATAACACATGACTCGTGGCAGCAATGCTTGTGTCTAGGCCAAAATAGACTGGCGGAGCCCACGCCTCTTCAGGTTGAATTCAGAATTCAGAGTTTTCCTCCTTCTATAGACCAGTTGATACCCAAGACAAGAGGTCACAAGATAGTCGGAAGAAGACCATCCGTCTTCAGGCTGAATTCTAAATTCTGAGTTTTTCCTGTTCTAGACTGCTTGCTACCCAAGACACATTTTGACAAGCTAGACTGACGGAGATCATCCCTTTACAGGCTGAATTCTGAATTCAGAATTTTCCTTCTTCTAGATTGGTTGTTATCCAATACAAGAGGTGAAGACAACAGTTTCTCTTGATATTTGTTTTGAGTGAAGGAGTGTTTTTTTTTGTTAGTCTTTTTTTATTCTTTATAAAATCTAGATAAATGTGTCCTGTAACTGAATGGAATTCTCATAGGTTTCATAAGAACTCATGAGCTGAAATATCAGTTAACCACTCCAGCATAAAATCGGAAAGACACTTATGTACTTAAGAATAGTCTAGCATCTTAACAAAGGAGTGCTGCGAACGGCGCAAAAATGTGTTTGAAGATCTACTGCGCCTATATCCGGCATAGAATTAAGCTTTTTTTTTCTATACACCATCGTTATATGATATTAAAATTTAAAAAGAAACACAAACGAAAGAAAAAGAAAAGAAAACTCACAATAAGTTATAAACGTTTGCAGTAAATTAAATATTCGAAACACGACTGGAAAAATGTGCAACTATCTCAGCCACAAAGCATGCACACTATATATATATATATATATATATATATATATATATATATATATATATATATAATAAGAAATATAGTCTTAAAGTGTGCTATATTTATGGGATAAAGTGCTCAATATCAGATATAGAGCGTGTGTAAATATAAAAGTGAACATAGAAGTCAACACTTAGAGGCGACTTCTACGTTCACTTTATATATATATATATATATATATATATATATATATATATATATATATATATATATATATATAAAAGTGAACATAGAAGTCAACACTTAGAGGCGACAGTCTGTTTCATGCTAGATGCAATCTTCAGGCCACCCGATTGCATCTAGCATGACCTGACGATTGCATCTAGCATGAAACAGACTGTCGCCTCTAAGTGTTGACTTCTATGTTCACTTTTATATATATATATATATATATATATATATATATATATATGACGTGAAGTTGAACAGCTTAGCAAAAACAAAAATGAAATTACCTCTTCCTACATATAAATTCCTAAAAAATTCTACCGGCCTTAATATCTACTCAAATACGAGTATCCAGCCCAAAATAACGTTTAAATATAAAAAATCTGTCGGATTGATAATAAAAAATCCCTTTCTTTAGATCCTACACATCATCAAAACAATAGGTTGGTAAATATTAAATTGACGGAATAGCAATTCGCGCTGCGAAAAAGGAAAAATATAAGCAAAAGAAAGGAACCAGAACAAAAATAAACATTAATAAAAACGAGGGGAAATAGAAAACATATACTGGTAAAAGAGCCAATGTAAATGGTTCCTAGTGAATACAAAATGGAAACAATTCACTCACATAACCTCTTTATATATATATATATATATATATTTAAAGACATTTATATTATGTTTAACGTTCTTTTTATAGATACAAGTATTTAAGCAAATGCTCTGTTTTATAATAAACAGTATTAAATAACATTTACCGGCCTGAATGTCCGAGAAATTTTCATAGAAAATTTTCGCTCTCCGACAGGAATCGAACCTGTATCCTATACGGAACCATCATTTCGCGTGATGTGCCTTAACCTTTCGGCCACAGAGCGACGTCTGGTTAGCGAGGTCGATTTTACTATCTTTAAACTTAAATCTTCCATGAATCTCTTCTATTCATATCTGCTCTAGCGTATCAAATGTAAACAAATGACGTCATATATTTTAGAATTGGACATTGTCCGACAATTTATTTAAAGACATTTATATTATGTTTAACGTTCTTTTTATAGATACAAGTATTTAAGCAAATGCTCTGTTTTATAATAAACAGTATTAAATAACATTTACCGGCCTGAATGTCCGAGAAATTTTCATAGAAAATTTTCGCTCTCCGACAGGAATCGAACCTGTATCCTATACGGAACCATCATTTCGCGTGATGTGCCTTAACCTATCTACAAAAAAAAAAAAAAAAAAAAGAACGTTAAACATAATATAAATGTCTTTAAATAAATTGTCGGACAATGTCCAATTCTAAAATATATATATATATATATATATATATATATATATATATATATATATATATATATATATATATATATATATATATATATATATAATGTAAGTATTACTATACTGTTTTCCCTTCAAGTTTCCACAATTAATTTTTCAGGCTAATTAACATTGGATCTATTTAACGTTTTTACAAACATTCTATCCATTTTTTTCATTCCGTCCAGGAAGAAAATTAAAAAAAAAACAACTTTTGATCCCATTCTACACAGGAATTTAATTTAACCTTCAGCGGCAAAAGAAAAATGTTAACCTTTCAACGCCTTCTTCAGTATCGGAATGAACCAAAGTCAGATAGTGGTAAATCAGCGAATTTCAGGCTTGTGCCTTTTACAATCTTGTATTGTTGCAATGCAAATACTTTCTTTAATCTTCGGATGTTTCATTGCTTTCATGCCTTTGTGAATTTCGTTTGAGTCACAAACGTTTCGAGACAAGAGTAATTCTATCATTGTTGACGTTCAAGCGTCGGCTAATAACTCTAGCTTCTCGACTGCGCATTATCTTCTATGTGCCGTGTTACCTCAGAAGTTAAGCAATCGTGGCTCTCCACAACCTCCCTACCTTTACAGCTCTTAGTAAGCTTTGTCTTTTTGCCATGTCTCTTTGTTCTGCCAACAATTTACACAAGCTCGATTCACAGGTTACTCGCTGTTTCCCTCTTGTCTTTAATATATCTTGCGAGTGTCAAATTCACCAAGCCCTCTTTGCCCATTATGTGACCTAGAAATATCAATTGTCTCTTTCTGATTCTAAGTATATTCCCTTTTTTTTATTAAATTGTTATATTCCGTGCTGATAGGAATATATACTTGAAAAAACAAGATGGATAAAATAAGTAATGGTTTATTGTAAAAACCAGTATAAGAATAAAGGTAACAGTTGCAAGTCAATCCAGTAATGAGTGTTAATATTGGAAGGTCGGTAGCTCTCGCGTAAGTCTGAGTCGTACTTAACAGATCCCAGCTAGTAATATTTACCAACCTCCCTACAGGGCAGGATGTGGAACAAGGCCGAATTTAATGTGGGACAATCCGAGCCCGTAGGCTCGGCCAAAAATTCCCCGCAAACACTGCATAAGCTGGTTCAGGTCTGTCTACCTCCGCGGACGAGACTCTTCCCTTCAGCATAGCCTCGTCTGAGGTCGAGATTTCGACAGCAGCTAAGAGCTGAGTAACAGATCCCAGCTAGACTCTGTAGTCCGTTGACTTACAGATACTTATAGTTAGTTACTACCTATAGTGTAGTCACTCATGGGGGTGACAGTTATTCCATTACATCATAAATTTTCTCTAAAACTTCCTCGTTACTAACATTTTCAGTCTATAGTACACTCAGCATCCTTCTGTGTTCGTCGTTGACACTGTCTCGTGTCCAAGAATTTAATTTCTTCTTTGTTGATTGTTTTCTTTATGATGGTGGCGTTGATGACTAAATTCGTTGCTAACATGCATGTTTAGGACTAGAATCTTCCAATTTCACCAAAACCTGCACCCGTTATAAATTCACTATCGCCGTTTGGCTTTGCCAAGTTTGGTTCGAGGCGAAACAAAACCAGAGTAGAAGAAAGTGCCGATGGCATGAATTTGTTTAAGGTGGACATCAACTTACCAAAATGTGACCCACACACTTGATTTCATGACCTTCCTCTATGGCATATATGGAATGAGACAGACAGAATCTAGTTATGAAACTTCAACGGACTGTCGCTGATCGTTTGAATTTCGAGCAGGATATTCTGTAGCATGTCCGTCATGGGTAGCCTTCTTCATCCGGTGGATCAACCGTTGAGATCTGTTGTAAGCGTCACCTGCTTGGTCTTTGGTGTTGGGCACGTTTAATCTGGATTCTCATCTTCGAATTGCCGCCAAGGGTGGCTCAGCCTGGAGTTTAGTGCTCCGGACAACATCGTTCTCAGTATCATTGGACTAGGTAAGCCTGTCCACCAAAACGAGGTGAGACAATCAGAGGACAATCAGTGGTATCACATTCCTGTTGCATAAAGTCACTTCTTCATCTGTGAGGAATTTGTCCAGCATCCACTGCCATATAGGAGGACTTATATTACATAACAGTTCAGCACTCTTTTCTTTGTAGAAGCACATTTCTGTTGCGTCAAGTCACTTCTTCGACTGTGAGGTTGTCCAGCTTTCACTGCCATATAGGAGGACTGATATTACATAACAGTTCAGCACTCTTTGAAGAAGTACATTTCTGTTGCTCTTTTTTTTGTAGAGGCACATTTATGTTGCTTCAAGTCAGTTCTTCAACTGTGAGGAGATTTTCCAACATTCACTGCCATATAGGAGGACTGATATTACATAACAGTTCAGGACACTTTTCTTTGTAGAAGCACATTTCTGTTGCTTCAAGTCAGTTCTTCAACTGTGAGGAGATTGTCCAGCATTCACTGTCATATACGAGGACTGATATTACATAACAGTTCAGGACACTTCTCTTTGTAGAAGCACATTTCTGTTGCTTCAAGTCACTTCTTCAACTGTGAGGAGATTGTCCAGCATTCACTACCATATAGGAGAATTGATATTACATAACAGTTCAGCACTCTTTGAAGAAGTACATTTCTGTTGCTCTTTTTTTTGTAGAGGCACATTTATGTTGCTTCAAGTCAGTTCTTCAACTGTGAGGAGATTTTCCAGCATTCACTGCCATATAGGAGGACTGATATTACATAACAGTTCAGGACACTTTTCTTTGTAGAAGCACATTTCTGTTGCTTCAAGTCAGTTCTTCAACTGTGAGGAGATTGTCCAGCATTCACTGTCATATACGAGGACTGATATTACATAACAGTTCAGGACACTTCTCTTTGTAGAAGCACATTTCTGTTGCTTCAAGTCACTTCTTCAACTGTGAGGAGATTGTCCAGCATTCACTACCATATAGGAGAATTGATATTACATAACAGTTCAGGACTATTTTCTATGTAGAAGCACATTTCTATTGCTTCAAGTCTCTTCTTCATCTGTGAGGAGATTGTTATACTCTTTTCTTTATTTGTAACCAAATTTTCTTTTTTCTTGATGCTTTGCTTAATTTTAGTAAGGCCACTTTCGCAATTCCAATGAACCTTCAGATTTCCCTGCTACACTTTCTGTCCTATGTTTAAACAATTCTTAAGCCATTTAAATTATTGTACGCTCTTGATTTTGGGACCTCCAATTCGTAGTTAGCAGCTTCGACTGCTCGTTGTCATGGCTACCATTAATATCTTCTTACAATTGGTGCTTAGTCCTTTCTTCTCACTTGCCTTTAGTGCCTTCTGTAGAAATTTCTTTAGTTTCTTTTCTGTGTCTGAGATGAACATTGTTTCATTTGCATATCTTATGTTGGTAATATTATGGCCGCAAATAAAGAATTCTGGTCGCAATTTTAATTCTCCTAGAAGCGTCATATTCAAAAGGTTGCCAAAGTCCGGTGAGAAGACACATCCTTGTTTTACGACCCTTTCAAATTTCTGTTTATTTATTGAATTAATTTTCTATGCAAGCTGTTTGTTTATGTTCTTTTTTAATTAGTGTCTGATTTATAAAATTTATTAAAAAAATAAAATAATTCCTTACGTAGGAAATACTTAGAAGAGATACCGATAAATCCCTCTGCTTCGATAAATAGACGTCAAACACACTATGTGACAGCACCAACTGTTATAAAATCCATACTGAAAAAATTTAAAAAGATGTCTACCTACTACTACCACTACCATTACGACAAACGGTGTTACGCAAAAAAGTGTCCAAATCAGTATGAGGGCAACAATCACGATATGTAAATAAAATGGCCGTCTAGACACACACACACAAACAAATATACATTAACATCCGAATCCCGCACAGACAAACTAGAACCATGAGACACTTACCTACATAAATTTACATACGAACGTTGCTTTACAATAAAAAATGCACGTGAAGTTTGCTTAGTTAATGAAAAACAAACAACACAGAAATTTAAAAAAATACTAATGTAATTTTCTCGTCATATCTCATTCTCCAAAGAATCTTTAATAAAGGGGAAACATGTTGAATTTATAAAACGTTTCCTATTTGTTCCTTATCCTATAATTTTATCGCATTCCGATCTATATTTGATCTATATTTGACATATATATATATATATATATATATATATATATATATATATATATATATATATATATATATATATAACCCGATACCAGCACATGAGATTTGATTAAAGAAATCTTCACCATATACATATATATATATATATATATATATATATATATATATCAAGGATGAGAGATAATCACATACCAAAAGTTCTTTTCTACAGTGAACTCCATAGTGGTCATAGAAATGTTGGTAGACCTTGGCTCAGGTATGAAGATAAACTGAAAAGCAACCTTTCTTGCGTCAACATTCCATTTAAGAACTTTGAAGAGGTAGCTATGAAGAGATCAGAATATCGTTCTAGCTGCCATTCAGGAATAATGCACCATCAAGAAGTAAGCATCAGTTGACTGCGTGAAACATGAAAGCAAAATAAGACAGCTAACAGTGTTCCTGCTGCACTTGGATACATTCTCCTGTACTGCTTGTGGTCATTTGTGCATTTCTCAAGCCGGTCTCAAAAGTCATGCACATCATAGGCATGCAGAAAATTAGTTTATGGTTTGTCAGGACATCATACATCGAACTCGACGGGAGAGTCCATCATATATATATATATATATATATATATATATATATATATATATATATATATATATATATATATATATATATATATATTTGTGTATTTAGGTAGCAATCCTTCTTTCATGCACATTTCATTAAAAACGACTGACAAGGTGTTTTTATTTAGTTTTTTTTTATATAATTTCTCGTGCGATCTAATAATATTATTAGATCGCACGATAAATTATATAACAAACTAAATAAAAGCACCTAGTCAGTCGTTTTTAATGAATATATATATATATATATATATATATATATATATATATATATATATATATATATATATATATAGAGAGAGAGAGAGAGAGAGAGATAGATAGATAGATAGATAGATAGATATGAACAGACTGCGATAGATAGATAGATAGATAGATAGATATGAACAGACTGCGATAGATAGATAGATAGATAGATAGATAGATAGATATGAACAGACTGCGATAGATAGATAGATAGATAGATAGATAGATAGATAGATAGATAGATAGATAGATAGATAGATATGAACAGACTGCGATAGATAGATAGATAGATAGATATGAACAGACTGCGATAGATAGATAGATAGATAGATAGATAGATAGATATCTGCTCTGTAATAAACATATTGATCTCTATTTGTGGATCAGTTTTAATGTTTTATATTATTAGGATACACGTGGATTACTTATCCACGGATTGTTACCTATATAAATATACACACACACGCGCACACACATATATATGTATGTGTGTGTGTCAGCGTGTGTGTGTGTGTGTGTGTGTGTGTGTGTGTGTGGGAAGAAACAGGGATGATCATTTCTGTGAACCAATCAGAAATCAAGCGGAAGTTTTGAAATGTATTTCTTTGTCTGGAAAATGGCGGTGAACGCAGAGACGACCTGGCAAAGGAAGTCAGGAGTTGATGGAACAATTTCGCCCGTTCTTCCATGTCTTACATTTTCAGACACCTAAAAATTTTACAGAGAGTCGAAAGCATTGCTACTATCAACGAAATACATATATACACATTTACAAGGATCTCTCTCTATATATATTATGTGCTGAAGAACTTTAGACGTTAAATACGAAAACTTTATATGATCTTATGAAATCTTTTAAGTATTGTATATCTTATTTTAAGAGATATAGAATTTTATTAGTACATACAAAATATACCTCTGTACTAATTACCTTTGCATGCATTTTTAAAAGGCCAAAACTTGGTGTATATTTGTTCTGTGGTGAATAAGAAATAAAAATAACTCTTTGTGGACACATGAGCTACCATATCGATCGTTCCAAGGAGATTTTTACGTGGTGTAGTGATCTATCCTACAAATGTCTCCGTTGTATCAGCGAACAGCCAAAAGATCGAATGTTTAGAACAAGCCACGTCAGATTTGGTGTTGCACAACTTCAGACGCGAATTTACCTGGATATTCGTGATTGCCGATACCACAAAACCTCTCTTGGGTTACGATTTCTTAAATCATTTCGGTCCGACGGTCGACTGCTCTTATAATAGACTAATCGACACAACAGCTAATAACGCGACACCAACACCAGAAATTATGAACATCATAGTACACCATGATAATTCTACCGACACGGTGATACGAAAAATTATGGAAAAATACCCAAACCTAACATCAACCGATTGCAAAAAATCCCAGAGTCGAAAGGATTACTACTATTAACAAGATACTTACATACATACATACACATTTGAAATTTACATGGACTCTCTATCCCTCCCCCTCTCCCTCTCTATGATATGCTAAAGGACTTTAGACTTTCAATAGAACTTTCTGATATGAGCGCATGAGGTCTTAATTGTATATTTTATTTTAAGAGATATAACATATTTATCAGTACGTGCAAAATATATCTTTGTACTAATTATCTTTGCATGCATTTTAAAAGGCTAAAAATCGGTGTATGTTTGAATTAAAGACATTATCTGAAGATGACCACCTATAAACACATAACCCCAACGTATACCCCACAGTACGCAGCCGTTCATCTGAAGTCGTCAGAAAAGAGAATATGAGTCAGTTCAGACCTAAAAGAATTAAAGAAAGAATGGATTACCTAGAAAATCATGGATGTTACAAAGAAGAGAAAATAAGATCTGAAAATATTCGTTTCCTGAAATTCACCTTCGAAGAACAGATGCCGTTTATCATATTAATCTGTTTTGCTATTTCGTATGGACAACAGGTCTGTTTTCATCTTTGGCGTTGTGTCAACTAGTGGCGCGTCTCTGATAAACGTAGACCCCGAATAGTAAATCATTTGATATTTTTTGAACTTAAACATGGGAGTATAAGCGCTTCGTTTTAAGCAGTCGTGATCTTCCGGATTGACTGAATAATTCAATCGATGAATGGACATTTTCAGGCTTTTTGCCAAATCTTATATCAGACGAGTTTTACGTAGAGTGTAATTCAGAGAAACGAACCGGGGAGAATTGCTTAATGAAATTCTTTATTGCTGTCGAATCAAAACTAATAAATAGTTCGTTGTTAATGATTGTACATTCTTAATCGCCTGACTTCCCCATCCCGAACATGCTCCTAAAATGATTGAACTCCAATTTGAGTTATATATATATATATATATATATATATATATATATATATATATATATATACATGTACCACACATATATATATATATACTCAAATTGGAGTTCAGTCATTTTGGGAACATGATACGCGTGTATATACGGTTGATATATATATATATATATATATATATATATATATATATATATATATATATATATATATATGCAAGTTTCATTAAAAACGACAGACAAGGTACTACGGTTAAGTTTTTTATTTAATTTTTCTTGTGTACGAACAAGAGCTTTCTTTGCTGGACAAAGGGTGTGTAAGAACTGTCCAAATGTTTTATTTTTCCGAGCGCTTTCGGCTATATCTTTAGCCATTATCAAGGATGATTTGATTTTTCAGCTTAATTGAGTGTGTGCATTATGTATATGTCTTAGCGTGTAGTAGTGGTGTTTTAATTACCAAATACGGTTAGAACGTTGTGGCTTTGTTCGTAGTTAATATTGTTGTGGGTAGGCTTTTTCTTTTTTATTATTAAAGCCTCCATTATTTTTAACCTTTTTTTACAGGTGGAAGCAATTAATATATTTGTGTTTTCAACTAGTATATTTCTAATGAAGTCTGGTAAATTTTGTGTGTGTTTAAATGGGTTCTAATGGAGCTGTGATCGGATAGGTGTAACGTAAGACGTCTCGATAAGCATGTGGTTGTGTATCCGATGTAATTATGAGTCTGGTTTCGTTAGGAACGCAGTTCCTTAAGGGTCATTTGAACTCATAAATACTGTTCGTTCTTTGCAATTTTTACTTATCAGGCGTGTTGTTATTTTTGAGGATGAGGTTAGCTGTCTTAAATTTTTTATAATAGATAATTAATTTGATTTTTTTATTTGGGTCGATTGGGGTGGTGTATTTCTTTATAATATGTCTTAGTGAGCATTCATCTTGTTTGTAATTCTTATGCATTTGGTTTTTGTAATAAATGTGTATGTGATTTTTGACTTTCATTATTACTTAATTTAGGGAGAAATAGTTTTATTTGTTGGTCTATAAGATGGTTAGGGAAGCCGTTGTTGATTAGGGTTTGTTTTACGTTATTAAGTTCTTTGAGGAAGAGTAATCTAGAGGATGAATTTTGGTGTGCTCTTTCTAGAAAGTTTTTTTTATTACAGCTATTTTATACCTAAGTGGACATTCGCTTTTAAAGTTTAGGTAACAGGAGTTCTTGCTGGTGGGTTTTTTGTATAAGGATGTAATGAAAGTGTTGTTGCTGTATTCAACGAGGACATCGAGGAATGGAAGTTTGTTTTTCTGGCTAAGTTCATAAGTGAAGTTAAGGACGGAGTTTTTCTCAAATGTGGTCTTAAGTGTGTCTATTTGTTTAAAGTTGTTCACTAAAATGAAAATATCGTCTACGTAGCGTACGTATATCTTCGGTTTACGGACTTGTATGAATATCGTATTTTCTACGTGGGACATGTAATAGTTGGCAAAGCATGGGCCGAGTGGATTTCCCATGCTGACGCCATTAGTTTGGGTGTAGATATTGTCATTATGGTTATAGAATGGGACTTTGGTTGTGCATGCGTGTAGTATTTTTTTTTTTAGTATGGGTGGTTTGATGGGTGGCGGAGGGATAGACTTATTAGAGTATACGGAATTCAGGATAATGTCAATTGTTTGTTCGACGGGGACGTTTGTAAATAAGTTTTCAACGTCAAGTGACGCTATTATACCTTGGTTTGGGTTTTTTGTAGACTTTAAAATTTGCAGGAATTTATGGGTGGATGTGATGCCGTAATTGGTAGGCAGGTATGGAGTGATGATGTCATTCAGGAATTTCAATAGTTCGTAGATAGGTGTTGGGATCTGGGAAATGATTGGTCGTAGCGGGTATCCTGGTTTATGGGTTTTTATGTTTCCATATAAATATCCCGGTTGGTAATCTCCAACAATTTTTTGAATTTTCAGGGAACCTACTTCAGCGTTGTGAGCTGTTATTAATTTGTTGACGGACCTTTTTAAAGTCTCAGTGGTATTCCTTTTCAGTTTTGTGAATTTAGTCCGGTCGTCGACAATATTCTTTAATTTTTGGTGGTAATCGGCTTTATCGAGAATAACGTATGTGTTAGCTTTATCAGCTCGTCTGATGCCGAAGTCGAGATTGCTTTTTAACTCTTTCGCGGCCTTTCTCAGTTTTGGTGTTAAGATGCTACTATGGTTATTGCCAGGGGATCGGTTCTCCATTAGAACCCATTTAAACACACACAAAAATTTACCAGACTCCATTAGAAATATACTAGTAGAAAACACAAATATATTAATTGCTTCCACCTGTAAAAAAAGGTTAAAAATAATGGCGGCTTTAATAATAAAAAAGAAAAAGCCTACCCTTAACAATATTAACTATGAACAAAGCCACAACGTGCTAACCGTATTTGGAAATTAAAACACCACTACTACACACTAAGACATATACATAATGCACACACTCAATTAAGCTGAAAAATCAAATCATCCTTGATAATGGCTAAAGGTATAGCCGAAAGCGCTCGGAA